>OY978525.1:54001947-54249654 GCA_963854835.1 Megamerina dolium | reverse complement strand
CTTACTCAGTCCAAAGTAACATCTATTAGCAAGAGTTATCCTACGCATGATCTCCAGGCTGACGCCATTACTGCTGTTAATGCTGGTTCCAAGATAGACAAAGTCCCTTACTACTTTCTAACTATGAGAATGCTGCACTGACTGCTCGCGTGTTCATGCCGATTATGTCAATATCGTCGGCATATGCTAACAGCATGACGCTTTGTTGAAGATAGTGCCATTATGTCGTAGATTAGCAGCTCGTATTATTTTCTCCATAATAAGATTGAAGAAGTCGCATGATAACGAATCACCTTGTCTGAAACCCCGTTCGGTACTAAACGGTGCGGAGAAGTCCTTCCCAATTTTCACTGCACAACGGGAGTTATTCAGTGTCATTCTACAAAATCGAATAAGCTTTGCAGGAATACCGATCTCAGACATTGTTGCGTAGAGGTAATCCCTTTCCGGACTGTCGAAAGCGCTTTATAATCAACAAATGGGTGGTGTGCGTCGGTCTGTTTTTCTTGGGTCTTCTCCAGGATTTGGCGAGGTGTGAAAATTTGGTAGATTGTAGATTTTCCAGGTCTGAAGCCACACTGATAAGGACCAATCAGGTTGCTGAGCATAGGCTTTAACTTTTCACACAGTATGCTCGATAGAACCTAGTATGCGATGCCCAGGAGACTTATTTCACGGTAGTTGGCGCAAATTGTGGGGTCTCCTTTTTTATGTACAGGACAGAGAACACTGAGCCTCCAATCGTCAGGCATGCTTTCATCCGACCATATTCTGCTTATGAGCTGGTGCATGCAGGTGAGCAGCTCATCGCCTCCGGTCTTAAATAACTCGGCAGGCAGGCTATCAGCACCTGCAGTTTTCGTCCTTCAGCCTTAAAATCGCCGTTTCAACCTCGTCATAGTCGGGTGGTGGAATATCAACACCATCATCTGTAATTGGGGTTATCGGGCAAACTCCTCCACTGGCGGAATTGTTCGTAGCATCGCCATTCAGTAACGTGGAGAAGTGTTCCTTCCATAGGCTCAGTACACTCTGGACATCCCTAACCAGATTCGTATTTCCATCACGACAAGAAGAGGCTCCGGGATTTAAACCTCCACTCAGGCGCTTGATCTTTTCAAAGAATTTTCGAGTCTCATTCTTGTCGGTACACATCTCTATCTCCTCACACTCGCGTCTTTCCAATTCCCTCTTCTTGCACCTGAAAAGATGTCTCTCTGCACTCCTTTTCTCTCTATACCGCTCCTTAACAACTCGCGCGCCTGCACGCAGGGTTTTTCTGTAGGCGTCGTCTTTCTCTGCGGTAGCGTCGCGACACTCCTGATCATACCACTCATTCCTCAGAGGCCGGTAGTAATCGATTACCTCCTCGGCAACAGTAGTCATATATGTGTCTACCGTGTCACTTCTGAACTCCAACAATTACGATATACGATAAGGAATTATAAACAAACAAACAAACAAACGAAAACACACAAAACTCCCACTCGTCTTGTTCGTCCCTTTGTTTTGCTCATATGTATTATCAATAACCCAATTTCAGTGGGCTGGAGATATTCACATCACAGGTATCTGAGGTGGTGACCAATAACAAATTGTCAAAAACCTACCTGCATTTGCTATGATATATAAATTTTTTATAGAACCGCTAATTTTTCATCATAGCAATAACAATACTGCATTCTGTATTATGTATAAAAATTTAATTTACTGGCTGTGGTTTATCCAAGGAAAAGCAACAACACATATGTGTACTAAATTTTTCTTGGTCTATTAGTAATATTATGGTAAATTACCCATCACAAAACTAAATTAAATTACTATCTTTTTTCTATTTACGACAAATAAATCGACCTCTCTCGCTCTGATAATCGGGTAAAGAAAATCAGTTCAATTGTTTTTTGTTTTGTACCGAAATCTAAATCGTGAGCATGGTGCGTGCATCTCCACTTATCTCCACATACTCGATCTCTCACTCTCACTATTTGATGCAATTGTTTACGTACTTGTGAGCTTCACCAACAAGTACGTTTTGTTTATCGGTACATACATGCATATAAAGTATACAAAAAAAATTATTTTTTACCTGGTGATGCTTAGTAACAACAAGTGCATTGTACCTACAGTGGCTCCCAGCTTATTTCGTACAGTGACAGTTTAAAAATTTCTGCAGTCGTAATTCCTAATATAGCAAAAATTTTAACAAAATATAAATGCCATTTTAGAAAGGAAGGTTTGTTTTTTATTTTCCAAAATTTACTTTTTCAAAATTTTAGTGTTTGACACTATAAAAAAATAAAATAAGAAAAAAATAGGAAAATTCATGTCACAGCTTATTTCGTACAGTCTCTTTAAGTTCAAACTAAAAACAAAGTAAGTTGATTTTAATATTTAGTTGACATCCCTTAGCGTTAATGACAGCCTGGGAGTCTATTGGTATTGAATCCACCAATTTTTGAGTGATGTCTGGTGTGATTTTTTTCCATTCTTCCATCAGTACCTTCTTTAGGTCTTGCTTATTAGAAATCTTGTGTGTTCTTATTTTATTGTCCAAATAGACCAAAGATTTTCAATCACATTCATGTCAGGTGACTGTGGTGGTGGAGACATCAAGTGTGGGCAGTTCCAAATAAGCCAAGATTGCACAATCCCAGATTTATGTTTTGGGTCATTATCTTGGTAGTACCGAAATTCTTCCCGCAAACCCAGTTTGTCTGCACTTTGAAGTAAATTGTTTTTCAGAATCTCGAGGTACTTCATTTTGTCCATTGTTTCCTCAATAAAAACCAATTCACCTACTCCGGCTGCTGACATACAGGCCCAAACCATCACGCTACCGCCACCATGCTTCACTGTGGGCTTAAGGTTCTCCTTGTTTAGCTCGGTATTCGCTTTACGCCAAACATATGACATTCCGTCCGAGCCAAAAATATTAAACTTAGACTCATCCGCGAAAATAACGGTATTCCAGAACGCAGGAGTATTAATATATGCTCTTTGGCGAAGTCAAGTCGGCGTTGTATATTCATTTTCGAAATGAATGGTTTCTTTCGGGCTACTCGACCGTTCAAGTCATGATTGCGCAGCACACGTCCGGACAGTTTCAGCACTGGATGATTTTCCTATTTCACGCTGAACCTCTGCAGCCAACTTCGGAGCGGATAACTTTGGATTTTTCTTAATTTTTCGTACAATATAACGCTCGTCTGAAGCGTTGAAAATCTTATTAGGTGCTTCTCTGCCCTTGTTCTCCAACCGATTTTCGCGAACGAAGCGTTGAATGATGTATTGGACAGTTGAGGCACTTAAATTTGTCATTTCAGCAATTTTTCGCACACTCTGACCTTTCCTAAATGGTTAATTACCAGTTTACGCTGTTCCATCGTTGTACGACGACCCATAACGCTAAATGTTTAATTTACAGCACTTTAACTATTTAAAATAATAATAATAAAAATTGTTATAATAGTTAAAAAGGTCCAAAAACTCATACAATTCAAAAAAACTTTGTAACTGCGCGGCAGAATGAAACTTACTTACATTGAAGTTTGTGTACGAAATAAGATGTGAGCTGAAAATTAGCTGATCAATAGTTTTTCTCTCTTGCATGACAAAAAGAACAATTTTTGGGGTTCCCCGTTTTCTTATTAGGTTTACTAAACACATACATAGACATCTACATTCAAAACTTATTGATAAGTTTTTTAGTTTCGATGTTACAGCCATGTACATAAAAATATATACACTGTACGAAATAAGCTGTGAGCCACTGTATATATACTTATTTTTGTAAAAACGAGGAAAAAGGGTAACTGAAATCCAAAACAAGTCTTTATTCGGGCCACGAACATACTATTGTACATACTGGATACTTATATTTATTCATCTTAATTGCGTAATTTATAACGAATTTATACTAAATACGTATTCCGTATGAGAATGGCACAATTTAATAATAATTTATGCTATTTCAATAATTTCTCTCTCTCTCTCTCTCAACGGTAGGTTCTTCTGTCTGAGAGAACACTTACCAGAGATTATTTTTTTATACTGGTGCAAATTTTGCACCAGTGCCAAATTGTGATGATTTGCTCTGCATTATTTTTTCGTTTTCAACTTTATAACATCCGCACTTTACGAATTACCTTAATTTCCCCTTTACTTTATTTACTTGGTGTATACTATTGTATTCAGTTGCGCTCATTCTCACATCCACACATAAATATCGCAAAGCAACAATAATATTTTTTCATTTCATGCAAAGGTAACCAGCTTCTTGTATATAAGTGTTTAACTGCCTCAACCGGGTGGGGCTAGCGCAATCCTTGTTTAACTTATTGCAAGTCAACTCACTGGCTGTCAAGCAGTTTGTTCTGAGCGCTATGGGATGACACATTTATTTGTTAATGATGGGTAGTCATGTAGCTTGATCTGCCGACTGTGTGATGGCACATTATTATTGGGGGTCCTCCACTGTCGACCACCGGGCAACGTACACCTGGCACCCGCTGGGAAGCGGCTGAAGTGAGTGGCGGAAACCTCCTCGGTTAAAGGCTGTGCGTTGGGTTTGGGACCCACTACATAAAAAATCCCCCCAGTGAATAATATAAAAATGTCTCGGAAACTACCCCCTTAGTTGATGACCCCCGCAAACGGAATAAGGATAATAATTTACGGATATGCACCTGGAATGTCCGGTCCCTTTATAGGGAGGGTGCCTCTATCCAGCTGGTTGATGTCCTCGAGAAATATATTACTGCTCTACAGGAAATCCGATGGATGAAACAGGGCTACTCCAAAAGAGCGTGCTGTGAAATATACTACAGTTGCCATGCCGAAAGGGACGAATTAGGATGTAGAGTTTTGGTCAGCAAGAGACTAGGACACCTTGTCTCACATTTCACGCTTGTGAAAGAACGACTGGCCACAATCCGCATCAGTGCAAAATTCTTTAATATCATCCTTGGCAGCTTGAGTTCCAGGGTGGGCAGAAAAGGTACCTAGGTCCAATTGTCGGAAAATTCAGCCTCCACCAGAACACCCGGGTGACTGTCTCCAGACCAACGAACAAGAAATCAAATTGATCATGTGATTGACGGAAGGAATGCTTCCAGTGTGATGGACGTGAAATCGATCCGTGGTGCCAACATTGAGTCGGATGCAGCTAAGGTGCGCACACGTTTATGTGTCGCAAATAACAAGAGAAGTCCCACACAGAGAAAGCTTGACGTCAGTAAGCTATGATCACCTTAGACAGCAGATGCATTGCCACTCGACTATCGAATCTGCTTATGCAGAACCCTCCCCCATTTGATGATACATGCGCACGGTCGACACATATATGACTACTGCTGCCGAGGAGGTAATGGGTTACTACCGGCCTCTGAGGAGGACGCTACCGCAGAGAAAGACGCCGCCTACAGAAAAACCCTGCATGCAGGCGCAACGCGAGCTATTAAGGAGCGGTATAGAGAGAAAAAGAGTGCAGAGAGACGTCTTTTCAGGCGCAAGAAGAGGGAGTTGGAAAGACGCGAGTGTGAGGAGATAGAGATGTGTACCGACAAGAATGAGACTCGAAAATTCTTCGAAAAGATCAAGCGCCTGAGTGGAGGTTTAAATCCCGGAGCCTCTTCTTGTCGTGATGGAAATGGGAATCTGGTTACGGATGTCCAGAGTGTACTGAGTCTATGGAGCGAACACGTTACTGAATGGCGATGCTACGAACAATTCCGTCAGTGGAGGTAATTGCCCGATAACCCCGATTACATATGATGGTGTTGACGAGGTTGAAACGGTCTTTTTAAGGTTGAAGAACAACAAAGATGCAGGTGCCGATGGTCTGCCTGCCGAGTTGTTTAAGACCGGTGTCGATGAGCTGCTCGCCTGAATGCACCAGCGCATAAGCAGAATATGGTCGGATGAAAGCATGCCTGATTATTGGATGCTCAGTGTTCTCTGTCCTGTACATAAAAAAGGAGACCCCACAATTTGCGCCAACTACCGTGGAATAAGTCTCCTGAGCATTGCATACAAGGTTCTATCGAGCGTACTGTGTGAAAGGTTGAAGCCTATGCTCAGCAACCTGATTGGACCGTATCAGTGTGGCTTCAGACCTGATAAATCCACCATCGACCAGATTTTCACACTGCGCCAAATCCTGGAGAAAACCCAAGAAAAACAGATCGACACACACCACCTATTTGTTGATTATAAAGCCGCTTTCGACAGTCCGGTAAGGGATTACCTCTACGCAACAATGTCTGAGTTCGACATTCCTGCAAAGCTCATTCGACTTTGTAGAATGACACTGCATAACTCCTGTTGTGCAGTGAAATTGGGAATGACCCCTCCGCACCGTTTAGTACCGAACGGGGTTTCAGACAAGGTGATTCGTTATCGTGCGACTTCTTCAATCTTATTATGGAGAAAATAATACGAGCTGTCCTTACATATGACGCTGAAGCATGGACAATTTAAACCTCGGATGAGCTTGGAGTTTTCGAGTAAGAAGTCTCGAGTAAAGATCTTTGGACCTATTTTTTTTGGTGGCGAGTACCGAATAAGGTACAACTATGAGCTATATGAGCTGTATGTCGTTATTGACATAGTAAAGCGCATCAAAATCCAGAGGCTGCGCTGGCTAGGTCATGTCGAGCGAGTGGAAGAACACGCTCCAGATAAGAAGGTGTTATATTCGGAACCCGCTGGAGGACGACGCAGAAGAGGAAGACCTCCGTTGGAAAGACCAAGTACTGGAGAACCTGGCAGCGCTTGGAATTTCTAACTGGCGCCCGCTAGCGAAGAACGGAGATGGCTGGCGAAGCATGTTATTTTCGGCCTAAATCGGTATTCGGTTGTTATGGCCACATAAGTAAGTAAGTAAGAGTGTATATGTTCCCAATCCCAAAAAAGACTACGTCGCTTATTAGGATTTGTTTACATACATATTCCTAACGGGTCGTTTTAGCATTTTATCCGTTTGTTGTCGTAATTCCACGAATTGCTTAAATTTTTGCTTTACCATTATCCCAACTCTCGATCAAGTGCAACCATATACGTCACTCTCTCAACGGATGGCTTCGTCTATTTGAGAGAACACTTGCTAGCGATTTATTTTGGATATACAATTTTGCACTTGTGCACGGAAACTTAGGGGTTTTGCTTCGCAATCTTTTTCTATCTAAATTTTTCAATAATTTCTCTCGATACTTTCACGCACACTTATTTTTTGAAAATTCTTCGTATCCTGTACTTCTCTGCCAATATTTACGTCATATTGTTAGTAATAAAACTGTCAGCTATAAATATATTCAAGGCAACCACGGAGGAAATTATCAATTTTGAGACAAATTTCCAGTCGGTTTTTTGGAAGTACAAAAAAAGCTGTTGCAAGTCTTATTTAATGAATGTAACGATTTATGTTTTTCAATCGGAAGAAACGAAGTTGATGAAAATAATTCTGAATAAATCAAGGAGACATATAAAGAGTGCAAACTGCTTATATCCAATGCTCTCTACGATCAATAGTTGACATCACTAGCTTGACGCTGAGCCCGTCAATCCCGCAACTTCAATTTCTACTTCTAAAAACTGCTTATTTCCCGCTGTACAACTTCCTCCATGTGACACCTCATGTTTTTCAGGATATTATGCTTGGTGTAGAAGTTTTCGAGACATGTTCACGGTCCTTTATCGAAAAAACCTCCGCTTATCCCCGGTTTAGAATTGTGTCTTTCATTACAAAAAACCCGTGGAGAAGCACAGAGTATCATTAAGTCAACTCTGTTGACTAACGATGGCTTCTAATAGCATGGCAAAATATGAAAGAACTATATGAAAAATAACGAAATTCTTATTAACATTCAACTGAAAACCCCTTTCAATTTACAACCGGTCGTCCACGAAACCGGTGCGAACATAAAGCGCTTACAGCGTACCATAAACGATTGTAACTAACCTAAAGTTGTTGTTGTTCCCGGCAACTCAGCTAACCACAGCATAGGCAACCTAGCCAGCCACAGAATCGACAACCCGGCCGATCCGAAAATTTCAAGCGACATCCCTTTGCTATAGTAAATTCTCGAAGTGTGAATACATTTCACACGGCAATTACCCAACCAACTTGTCCGCAATGTCAAAAATCGCATCCACTACGTGGTTGCCCCGAATTTGTTAGATTGTCAGTAGGTGAACGCTACAATGTAGTCACAAATCACAAATTGTGTACAATTGTTTTACAAGCTGCCACGGCTACAACAGTTGTACTAGCCGATTTTCATGCTCCGCATGTAGAAAATGGCATCACTCATTGCTTCATAGACTGGAAATATGTCCAGCACTACCATACTGCGTCCACCACGACAACACACCTTCCGGTAAATCCGAGATCTCGTAGAATTGTTTCATCATTCTACAATCATATAAGCCGCTGTTAATTTCCGAACAGTTCCTGTTCGTCCTTTAATAACATATGCTGCGTGGATCATACCGTAAATAACAGTCGGAAATACTCAAAGTGAGAGAACTCCATCTTGAGCAGTACAAATAAAAATGCTTCAAATGTAACTGTTACGCATGCATGCTTCGCTATGTGTAGGTATGCACTCCCTTCGACAATGTTTAAATTTCTCTTCGCTTACACTGGAGGAGAGAATTTCCATTGTAAACAAGTACTGTATTTGCGTTTACTGTTTGGAAACTTCACATACTCTTACAGAGTGCCAAGGCCATTTCACTTGTCGTTTTTGTGGAAAACGGCATCATTCCCTGTTCCATCGAATGAGGCACAACACAAAAACAAGATGAAATTCTCCAAACTCTTCAACTTTTTCTCTGAAAAAGAAATCACAACCTTACAGTATCGTGCAACAAAGTGATAAAGTCCGTCAAAGATCTTGACAACTCGTTCTACATCTCATGCAATGGTATTAGCCGAAAGTATGATTTCCAATCACCACTTTCCGAGGAAAACACGTATGCTAAACGGTAGAAACTCTAAAGGCTTGCCAATGAATATCGCCTAATACAGGTCCCACAAAATTGTTGTTGCGGAAATTTTAATGCGGAAATGTGGCTTGGTCATACTGACTAGAGCCACGCCCACATTATGTAGTAATGCTTTGTCAGACTCTTTGAATCTGACCGTCATACGCATCTCTCTCTCATTTGTTCTGTTTATTCTAACTGAACTTTTAAATTGACTGATTTCTGACTGACGTTAATGAAACTATGTATTGGCATAGTTTGTATGCGTGTGAAGGATCGCAGGTGTTAAACTTACACTATACATATGTTACATTATTTCATGAACCCGAAATTCTTTTAGATTAAAGATGACTCTAGACATCGTCAGAAGCATTTTCTTCTATGGCAGTCTCGCCAATATCGCACCTCCATCCTTACTTTTGTACTCTATGAGCTGAAAATAGACAAATTTCTTTACTGTATGTGAAATACTCCGATTACTGAGAAATTTACTAATACAAATGTTGTGTTCTTTTATTTAGGGCGTACCTCCACTCGATGTGGCTCTATTACGTTGACCTACCATTACGCACACGCTACACGCGCACACACATGTAGTGGCCTCTGTAGTCTAACGTTAGCGCACTAGACTATCACCCCAGAGGTCACAGGTTCGAGCCCCAGTGGTGACAATCTGATCCTGCGCTTTTTTCAATCTTCCTAATTTTTTCCTGTCACTCTTTAATATCCTAATCCTAACAAAACTTCCTATATTTACCCAAATCACCTTTAATCCTTCATTAATCTACCTCAAAAATAGTAAGCGCACTTAACAATTGATCTAAAAAAAACAAGAAAAGTGCAGTTGCGTGGTGCATAGCAGCGACAGTAAGGGGAAATCTTTCAAATAATATACTTACGCACTTCCTTATCAATTTAGCGAAGTTCCCAACCATTTGTGTGTAATACTTCCGTTATTCAATAGTAAAACAAATTAAGTGCAGATGGCGCTACAGGCGGAAGCGTTGTTCTCAAGCGACGTCAGATGGCAGCCCCATCACTTGAGATCGCTAGCGGTAGGCCAATCACTTACCCTAGTGTATTCACAACCGATTAACGTAACCTACACAAGGAAAAGCCTCGGATACGGACATAAACCAATGATGATGACATTTGGCCCACGCACCCGGACAAGAATAGCTCAATGGAATGTAAGTACTCTCAGGGATGCCTCCAGACAGGAGCAACTCGAAGTGCAGATGACAGCATACAACATCAACGTGTTAGGTATAAGTGAGATGAGGTGGAATGGCAGCGGCGAATGTACAACAACGCATGGCAGTATTGTACTGTAAAGTGGGAAGGAAGTCAGAGGTGAGAGTGGAGTTGGCATAATTATATTCAAGGAGATGCGCAACACCTTGCATTTAAAAAACAAAAAAAAAGGAGGCCCTATGCTCCAACTAGGAGTTTAAAGGAGAAAAAAAAAATTCTCTCATCCTACCTAAGTCTAGGAAAACGCTGCTTAAAACACATTGGGAACAGAATTTGATTGGTCACAACGGGGATCGAAATAATCGCATTAATGCAGGAAATGTATAACTCGGGAAATAGACGCAATATGAGATATATTTCCCATATCTATTTGCTGTATCTCTCTATTTCTCCTCGATGTTGACATTCGTTTACCTAAATGCTTCACATTCTATGGCAATGTTCGAGGCGGAATATTATCCGTAGCATATACATCTTTATTGGTTTCCTGATGGCTGTTGGCACCAATGACAATGCAGCTAATCTCACACCCTTTTTCCACTTTCGTGCTTTAAGAGACAAAAGTAGAAAATGTTTACATACAAGGTGCGACAAATATGTATTAAGACTCGAACCATATCTCAGCAACCAAGCACGCCATTTATGTGTGAGTACATGCGTTTTGAAGCTTCAACCTTCCTCTACTAACTGTCAACTGCAATTTCATGGCATTTGGTTGACCTTTGATGTTTATTGACATTCATATTACAAAACACGTGTTCGTTTGATGTTGAAATTTTAGCATGAAATTTAACACACAGCACTCATTGTTTGAATCACTATAGAATCGATGTAACAAGTGTATTGAATCAGGACGAGAATATTTAGAATAAATATATCGAAAAATTAGCAGATATCGTGTTTTAATTGTGTTTTCTAGAGGCTGCCTTAATGCATATTTGTCGCACCTTGTACTATACGTCAGCAAGTGGTTTGCGCTACAATCCATAGCTTACAATATCGCTTTAACACTATTGAAATTTTTCGTTACCTTACCATGTAACTTGAAAGAAACTGATAGATTACTACTCTTATTGTAGAGGTGATCACAATCTTTACAAGATTGTCAGTCATTGTCATGGTTACACCATTTGGAGAAGATTCCAATTTACAAAACCACATACAACGGAGTAGCAAATCTTCAACTATCATTCCACAACAACCAATATTCACTCAAAAATCAACCCCACTGTCATAATTGTCCATCTCTCCCTAACGACTTTTGGTCCCCTTTTTTACCACTCCCCACTTCTTCTTCTGGACTGGAGCTCTATTTACGAAATATATTTAAATATTATTACTTGTAATCTTTTTAAGTTCAAATGAAATGTTCAATTTTTTGTAAATTCTCTATCTCTCTTTGGGTAGGGGTTGCGTCTCATTTGAAGTATTCCTGCAAGGGATGGCGGAATGTCTACGACAGAGTACGTAACGTGCACTGCCTGCGTCAATCTTTAAATTTTTTGTACGGATTAGGAGAGTTCGAAACTCAATTTTTGTTGACGGCCACTCTTCTTCTTCACTGATTAATTTTAATTATTATTCTTACTTATCCAGCGATAGTGCACGCGACGAGCATCTCTCTATTTACAAAGTGCTTTTTATGAAAAATAAAAAGTGTTAATTTTTTTAACTTAAACTAAATTCTGACAACCCGCTCACATCTCAATATCAACAACCAGCCTCGGATATTCGAATAATCGTGGCCAGAGCTCACCGGCATCTCTTCCCCAGCTATTTAGCATTCCTTCTGCGAGAAAAAGAAGCACACCAAGTTTTCAGAGAAAAAATATGCCTTAAGTGTAAAAAATACGGGCATGAGTGTAGTTTCTCTCGTACTTCGTTTACTGTCACTACAAAGCCAGAGGGGAATTGTAATCCAACAGCAAGACATAGTCGCGGTAAGTCCGAAATAAAATGTTTCTTTACCAAGAAACAACGACATGCCGATTCTTATAAAAGCAGAGTTGGAAAACTACGGGGGGCCTAGGTGTGTTCAAAAACCGGGATCCCCCAAATTTTGCTAAAAGTAGGCCAGCTGAGATGGAAGGTGTCAGTCATGCGTCTTTAGAGATTGTTGACACACCCTCGATATCAGATAGTAAGATGGAGAAAGTTGATAGTCAGGTGTCCAGAGGGATTGTTGACCCATCTTTCCCATCCAGTATTAGAACACATGGCTACTGTTTGAGAGCCTTTTATGTAGATGAGATGTTCATTGAGTTTCTGTATGAGGAAGCAAAATCGTGAAAATGGAAAATCTGCCCAATTTTACATTTTCCGTTTTACCTCCGCATTAGTAATAAATACGAACACAAACGCAAACGTAAATGCACTTAGGTTTCTTTAAATTCCAATTGCATTTTATATTTATCTTTAATTTTTTTTTCTTGAGTTTATATTTTAAATTTAACTTATGATAAACTCTACTTTTAACTTTTAGTTTCAACTTCAGATTTTTGAGATAGGAAATGTGGGAAAAACACGCGCACTCCTTAATGTACTTTTCTTAGAGTTTTATAAGTAGAGCGTTGTTAAAAGAATAACAAAAAAAAAATGATAGAAACTGATAAGAAAGATTGCACTCTGAAAGAAAATAAATAAAACAACAAAGGCAAAGAGAAAGAGAGAGAGAAAAAGAGAAAGAGAGTAAGAAAGTAAGTGTAATAGGAAAAGAGAGAGAAAGAGAGTATGTGAGAAAAAAAATCAAAGAAGCGTGAATAGCGGAATAGGAAGAGATGGTATAAACGATGATGCCAATCACACAGTCAGCTCTACGAATTAATCCTGGCGTAGACAATGTCAATTTGGCATTTTTTACAATTTTTGATATAAGTTTTAATTTGGTTACGCATATCTTTTCATCTGTATTGTCTTCTAATCCTGAGTCCTCCTACTCATCGAATTTTATGGATTTTCGTGATAATTAGCGTCCAGAAATTAACTGGTGTACTTTGGTGCTCAAGTCTTTAGACTGCGATCCAGTGAGTACTGGGGCTAGTCTACTGCAGTCTGTGCTATTTCGTCACTATATGTTTTTAGCTTCGGTTCCCGTTGTACTTCTGGTTGTGACTCTAAATGTGTTCTCCTTACAAGTGTACGTCGACGAAGAGGTGTCTCTTGTACTATACAGCGTGTGGGTGCCTTAGTTCAGTAGTTAGTGCGTTGATCTTCTGATCTGTAGGTCGTGATTTCGATCCCCGGTTGTCGAAGCAATATTTTAATATCTAAAGGATTTTTCTTTCAAATTGTATCCACCTGTCGGCAAGCAATCCGACAATTCTTAGGGCAAGAATAGTAAGCAGAGAGCTCGGTTACAAAGCTCAGCAAAGTAAGTTTACTTTGCCAGAGTGCTTTAATATTTTTTTAATGTAAGAATTCATGTTGTTTTTAATAAAATTTTATGTAATTATTTTTTTTTTAATGAAAAAAAGTATATATATATTTGCTACTTTGCAACTGCACTGTGTGTGTGACGTTGGCTAGTTAGTTCTTGGCTCTCACGGCTAAACGATTAAACGAAAAATGGTGCCATCTCTGTGGTAGATTCGGCTTCACAGCCGGTACTGATAGTAAAAATTTCAGCTGCGTGCGCCGCCATTTGTAGACGCTACGCAGCAACCAACTTTTTTTTGAGTGCGCTTATGACAATTGGTGTTTTTAAATCGTGTGTGTTTTAATATCATCGGTGTTACAAAATCGGAAAGGTGAGTGTTTTCTTAAGTGAAATTGGATGCTGAACAAGAATATAATATTCGTTTTTCAATATTTTTATCGGTTTATTGAGAAATCAGTGGAAAGTCGGAAAAAGTTCGAGTGGGGCAAAAATAGTTATTTTGTTTGTTTGTTTTGATTTCGTTTTTAGACAAAATGGTGCGAAATTACAAGCGAAAGAAGCACCCGATCGACAAAGAAGCCTTAGCAAATGCCATTGCGGCCATCAGAAGCGGGAAGACAGTGAGAAAGGCGTCCAAACATTTTAAATTAAATTTTGAAACTCTGCGAACACACGTCAATCGGTCAGCTGGGGAGGAAAGAGGAGAGAGACAGCATAAAAAAATAAACGAAACACAATTGAAGAAAGCGATTCTCATCGTTGAAAAAGCAACCACGATCGCAAAACTGCAGAAATCTTCAAATTGAATTACCAGACGTTGAGAAACAACATTAACCGTCCAATGCCGACAAAATATCGAACTCAAGTAATTTTCTTATGCATTCATTTCGTTCATTTCACTCATTCGTGTATGTTGTTATGTTGCGTAGGTTTTCAAAGCAGATCAAGAAGCGGCGTTAATGAATTATTTGCTGAAATCAAGTGCCAAGTATTACGGCCTATCAACAAGAGACGTGCGAAATTTGGCAACAGGTTTTGCTGAAAATTGGAAATCGATGTGACGGATAGTTGAGAAACAAAAAAATGGCAGGATGGATGGATGGATGGATGAACGCTGATTCTTTTTTATTATTCTTCTAACATTTCCAATCGAGCGTTGGTTCATCGAAAGAACAGCCAGATTGTTATTGTTGGACAACCATGAATCTCATCTCTCAATCAAAGCGTTGGATTTCTTTGTCGAGTATGGCATTCATGTCGTCTCATTCCCGCCGCATTGCACGCACAAACTTCAACCGCTCGACCGCAGCGTGTTCGGACCATTGAAAGCCGCGGTCGATACGTGGACGCGAAATCATCCGGCTAGAACAATTACAATCAATCGTGGTCATGGTCGTGGTGATCATGGTGGTGGTCGTGGCGACGAACAGGATGTTCCTGGCTGCTGCACAGGGTCGCATCCAAATCCATTTGGACGCTGCCGTGGTAGACCACGAAGACCAGTCATGCCAGAAAGCAGCTATGAAGAAGATTCTGATTGAAGGCCATTTTTGTCGTAAAGCATTCCAATAAACATGTTTCAATTAAAAATACTAATTAATTTGCGGTTTTTCTCACTTTTTTCGTTATTCACAGCATACAGAAATGTTGACTAGTAGGGTAAGAATAGTTAAAAAAGTTGTTTTGATTTTTCGGCTATAGCTCGGCAGCATGGCAGGCTACAGCAAACCGATCTATAGTGGAAATGTAGCCAGCTAAACAGGCTACATTTCCTTTTCTTTAATATCTCTTCAGTTTTGCTCGCTAGAGCCGAAAATGTCTTACTAGATTATCTTTGTCCCACTCTCCCCTATATTTTGCACTGTATAAATTAAGAGATGTAAATTCACACACATGGGAGCAAAATGAACGAATCGGTCAAAAAATCTCACGATGTCCTAAGAATGTGTTGGCAAATATACGGAAAGTTTCAATGACGGCTCCAGTTAAAATTACTTGGTAGGTTTTCGTAAGTGCGGAACTACGAATTGTGTTGAAAACATATGCTTCAATTTTCCGGCATTCCACAATTAAAAAAAATATTTCCATCACGTATTACTTCTACGAATGCCTTTATTTTTATTTTCTCAATGAATTCTTCCGAATTACTGGAGAGCGCTAGATGACATATATGCGCAATATCTGAAGAGAAACCCTGAAAGTTGTCATTACTACGTTGCGATCGTAATTACAATCGATGCTATTGACTTCTATATTCGTTCTATATTTGCATTAGAGTGTGTCTATCAGTGATTGGTTGCTACCACGGTCTTGTTCTGGAACAATCTGCAAGACTTCTGACGCTTTTAATGGAACTTGTCGGTATATTCCCATTGACTCTTTGTAGCTGTTGTCTTGAACTGAAGTATGAAATTGTTGAATGGGGTGATTCTATCAAATGTTGATGGGTTTATTTACATTGTACTTGATTCTCTAATTACTGATGTACACGACCCGTTTATTTTTAAATGATTTAGTTCCTTCTCCAATGTTCTTGAAACCTGTAGTCTATTGTTTTCTGGAATTCTCCAATAACGTTTTCTTGGCAAGATGAGCCTCACTGAATATCCATACGCAATTGATGCTGCTGTTGCATGAATTCTATCAGTTGACTACTCGAATCTATCTGGCTCTCCTCCTCAGCGTGCACAACTGCGTATATCTCATCTCCCTCAAATAACTAATGTTGCTCTACATTTATAAATTCTCTTACACAGATTTCAATGGTGTATATTTCCTCTTGAAAATTTGTTTGGCAAATAACCATTGGAATTAATAACTTCGGTTTTTAAGCATGATCCTAATATGAAATAGAATTTTCATATTGAGGCTAAAAACCTGAAGTGACCTGTATTATATTAAAATTTTACCAGCTGCGTACCATATTACTTGCAAAAAAATATTAGTTGAAATAAATTCAGAATACTAATGTGATAAAATGTAATAATGCCATAAATGAAATAGAACTGTGTACGATAGATTCTGACTAGCAAAAATTATAATTGTACTATGATAAACAACCAGCATGTACCTTTAATAAAAAAAGCTTACCAAGGAACAATCCTTCTAAACCAATTCGAAGGGTGTATTGAAATTTCAATAAACAAATCATATCAACTTTTGGGAACATACCTGGTTCAGTTTAACTTCCAGCTATGTATAGCAATTGTCAGCTAACATATCTCATGTTGAAGAAATTCTTTCCTTGTAAATGTTTAAAGATCTTCGTATAAACAATGTTAGCGAAATATCTACCAAAACGAATTTAACATTTTCATATAATTTAGTCCTGTGCTTAATACTGTTCCACAAATCTTTTTATAAGCTAAGGACTAAACCTAATTCAAGTCTTAGCATAGCGACCTTTGTCAACGAGAGATCAAAACATCAGAGCCAAAGTCATTGGACCATGAAGAGCTCTCTTGTCACAAGAAAATATGCAAATTCTGCAGCATTAATAACTTACCAGCCTATTAGCAATTGGGACAAGTGTTTTTGCAAAGGGGGAGTTAAAATATGATGTTGCTTTCGGAATGTATATTGCCATTTGCATTATGAATATAAAGGATTGGAAATGAAATGAAATAATTAAAAACCTTAAATTTTTTTTATTTAAAACTTCTTACAGACCAGATTTATCTGCAGACAATAAAGCATCATGACCGCCAGTGGTCACCTTATTTTTCACGACAGTGATATTTGCTTTGTAATCTTCCGAGTTGAGCAATTCGTCCTCCATTATATCCCGTAACATCGGGTTCTGAAGAAAGTGAATTGCGCAACTTCTGCCACACAATCCTCTTTGTACATGTGGGGAGCTCCTCTCGAGTCCCAATTTATGTTGCTGCAGGCTGTAGATGCGAAGGATGATCCTCGATTGCGGTTATTGTCATCCCGCGGTAGGTCCAACTTTATTTAAGGTAGTATTTGGATCTCTTGGTTTCGCTGGGATCCAGGCCAAAGTGCGTGGTCTGCTCGGTGTAGCGTTTTTCTCTGCAACCTTGAGACGTACACCTGGCCAAACTTCTTCAGCTTTAGCAATAACGATTTTGAATAAATCAAGTGTTTGTTGGTCAGCGTATGCAACGCTGCCCTGATGGATTCGCCTTCTTTTGTGTTCGGTGGTGGGCCGGGGCGTTCTTCCATCATAGGACAGAAGATTTCCTCTAGCTTATATTTTAGTACCCTCCAACTCGATGGAGATATAAAACCTTCAGGGCCATTTCTGTCTACCACCGCTTTCACCAAGTCCCTCTTAAGAAACTCGCTCAAAGAGCCACCACGTAGTGCCGCGGGCTCTTTTAGCTATTATTTTAGCAGTGTATTTAAAGGAACGCTGACGTTTTATGTTAGTCTCGCTCGTAACGCCCTTCGAGCGGCTGATGATGTCTGTTGCCCATACCAGGGAAGACTTCTGTTCATGTTCATGCATGGCTTGAAATTGTTGAGCAAACTCATCGCAGTCTGGCGCTTCCAGTGGATAGCTAGGTTCCTGACGCCCTGCTCATCGATTTGGCAAGCTTGCGGTCAAGCTCGATGTCGAGAGATTCGGCTTGGCTAGGACCCGGTTTATTCCCCACAGTATTTGCTGTTTCTCCCGAGTTTTTCATTTTTGGAGTCACGTACTCATTGATGTGGTTTTAGGTTTGTTCATGTGATAACCCCGAGAGAAGAAGATGGTACATCTGACCAGAGATCCGCAGTACACAGATAAGGCTGAATAACAGGGAGTGCGCATGGTATTTATATACTACGTTGACGTTGGGCTATTTTTAAAATTGGGATATTAGGCGGGTTGATTCTCGGTACGAATTTTATGAGGCCTTAATCGAGCCCAGAGGGTGAGTTTGTAGGACGGAAGTAAGGAATATAGATGGGAAAATAGCAGGTATCTCAATCCCATGGAAAGCTTGCTGATTCAAATGCCCATTCGAGTCGGAAGGCTTTGTTTAGCAAGCAGCCACATGAAAGTTATCGTCAGCCGGAACCCACGGGAAGGGTGTGGGGGAGGATTTTGCCACCCTAACTAAATATGTTAAGTATAAAAATATATATAACTGGCGCGCAGCTGATGGCGTTTTACGAGCGCTAGAGTTCGGAACGCGTTCATATAAATATTGTTAACTCTTGAAGTACTGTAAAGAAATTCTAATTTTCAACCAACGTTTTCGAAAGACTGCATCGACTGTGAAAAAATGTTATTATTGGTAGAGAAGTTTCCTTGATTTTCGATTGTATAAAATGAAACCATTGTTAAATTAAAAAAGTATAATTTTTGATATTTGTAAGAATTACTTTGAAATTATAACGAATTGAAAACTAGGTGTAAAAATTTTTAAGATGAGACCTTCGATTTTTGGTGACCCATTTGGGAACTTTCGACCAAAATTATATTATTATGGAACTGTGCTTATTTATTTATTTTTTATTAAATTTAAGAAGTTTTACTTCTATCACGTCTATTTATTAATAAAACATTATCTTTTAAATATATAGTTTCGGTGGTCGCGAATCGCACAATTTGGCATTGGAATCAACATTGGATATATTCAGCGATGAAGCTACGACAAACTCTTGTCTATCTCCGCAGCAAAAAATGGATTTTGCTCTGTGTAAGATGAGTTTTTATTATTAATTTCTTAATTACAGGGTTTTCGATACTTTTTGTCAATCTGTACCTTTCTGTAAATTGTTATAAATCAGGTGAAGGTTCTTCTGGCGATACAAGTCCTTTGCAAGATAGAGATCCCGATGATTCGGTGTCAACAATTATTAACGATGATATAACTAATAACAGTAATGGGAATGATGGTATTGTAGGTCAGTTCATTTATTAATTCGGATCAGTCTGTATAATTGAATGGTATTAGTAATCCTGTACAATGACTTAATCCAATTCCCCCATACACATTCAGTATTATTAAATAGCATATTTTGTTGGTAGTATAATTGTCGTTGTTGTTTAGATTAATGTTTATCATGTATAAAAAAATGTGTAAATTCTGCTTGGAGTATGATTACACATATTTTTTAAACTTAATTTTATCGTATTTATATATGTATATCGTATATGTATGGATGTGTCTTTTAAAAATATGTAAATATTAGTTTTCAGATGATACCTGATTAGCCATGGTCAATACATCATAGTTTTTAAATCACTATTAGACAAGATCTGGGATAGTGCACGATATTTAAAATTCAATATGCAAATGAACATACAAGGTACGACAAATATGTATTAAGACTCGAACCATATCTCAGCAACCAAGCGCGCCATCTATGTGTGAGCACATGCGTTTTGAAGCTTCAACCTTCCTCTACTAACTGCCAAAATTTCATGGCATTTGGTTGACATTTAATGTTTATTGACATTCATTTTATAAAACACGTGTTCGTTTGATGTTGAAATTTTAACATGGAGCAAAGAGAGAAAAAAGTCACACAGCACTCAATGTTCGTCAATTTTTGGCTCGGATCAGGTCTGTGTGTTGAATCACCCGTCATATTCACCTGATTTGACACCGTGCGACTTCTTTTTGTTTCCAAAACTGAAATTGAAGTTGAAAGGATGCTTTTTTAATGACATTCAGACCATACAATGGGCTTCGACGAGGGCACTGGAGGCAATTCCGAAAAATGAGCTGGAACACGCGTTTGAATCACTATTAAATCGATGTAACAAGTGTATTAAATCAGGAGGTGAATATTTCGAATAAATTTACCGAAAAATAAGCAGATATCGTGTTTTAATTGTGTTTTCTAGAAGCAGTCTTAATACATAATTGTCGCACCGTGTACGTTGTGAGGTTTCGTAAAAAATGCGTAGGCCAAATATTGGATTGGGAGAGCTAGGGGCAAATGGAGTTCTTATCAAGGTCAAAATTTTCAAAAAATGGGAGAACAATATGCAAATAATCTCACAGCTACAGGAGTCGTCGGTGGATCGCAATATTTGTTCTCCTAATTTACCCCATCTCAACTCATATTACTTACTCCTATCTCCACCACTACTTGCTACCCTCAAAAACTTATTTGTAATAAATTTGGCTGCTAATGCTCCAAGGATGCCTCTACAGGAGTTAGATATATAAACCACTGTTATTCATTGTTGCCTTCTAAAAATTTTCCTGAACATACTTCCTGTCTCAAGCCTCTTAATGGAGTTCCAATACAAAATGGTGATAGAATATATTTGAAAAGAAAATTATTCTTTTTTTTAGTGATATGAACGTGAATAAGTAATGATTTTATTATTATTCGAAAATATTAATAAATAGACTTGATAGAAGTAAAACTTCTTAAAAAACCAAATCAGCTATTAACTATTATCAGCTATTATGAAATACATTTTCTTTGTGTTTTTGTTTCCGAATATGAGACACGTTTTGTCCTTATCATTCATAATAAGTGTTAGGACTATCCTACAATTGTGGCAAATTTACCACTTTTTTCCAAAAATCTGATTTCTACCGCTACTATTACAATAAGCTTGAAACCTACCAAATTTGACCAATTTTAGGCAATTTATATATATTGTATACATTTTTCTTTTTTAATTGCATGATCTATTTTAATATAAATATGTAAATACATACAGAAACATGTTGCTAAGAGTTAATCTTTTGATATACGAGCACGTTTTTTTTTTTTTTTTTTTTTTCCGAACTACTAGAAATCAAGCGCAGCACTCAGACTTTATACTGCGCTCGAAGTTTCATTTTATTGTGTTTTAAATCTACCCGTTCTCCGAAGAAATCGGAGGAGATCCTGTAGTGGTAAAGACCCAAGAGTTTCGGGTCTCAACACGACAGTGCCAAAGACCTCAAACTTGATTCTAGCGTGAGTAGGGTAGACACTTATAAAGTGATCTGCCGTCTTATCTTCTTCTTCCAGGCTGGGTAAAGTGCACTGCCTCCTAGTCCTATTTTTTTCATGTGCTTTGTACATAGAAAGTGACGTGTTACCAAGCCGGCTAGCATTCTGCAATCACCTCTACCTAGAGATAGGAGGAAATGCGACCATGTACCCAATATGTTAGGTAACATGGATTTCGTCCATCTGCAGCCTCTCTCGGCCTGCCAGGTCACCTTATGGACTAGATTGATGGTTCCAGCAAGTAGTGGCAAAGCAGGCTCAGGGCCGATTAAATCAGCCGCAAAACCTTTTCTTGTTAATGCATAAGAAGTCTCATTGCCTACGACTCCCACGTGGCCAGGGACCCACATCACCTCCAAACTATTATGTCTTCCAACATAATTTACCCTTGATTTGCAGAACTCTACTATCTTGGAAGTGGTGATAGGGTTGTCCAAGGCCAGCAGCGCAGCCTGACTGTCACTGCAGATACAAATAGACTTACTTTTCAGTCTCTTGTCCACTATATAATCCATTGCCTTCTGTATTGCGTACGCCTCTGCCTGAAAGACATATGCATACATACCAAGGGCAAAGAACAGTTGAGCTCCGTCAGTTTCCACGAAGACTCCAGAACCAGAACCTTTTTCAGTCCTGAAGCCATTAGTGAAAATGCGGAAGCAAAGTCTACCGGGCTCAGCCTCAGGGTCTGAGTAGGAGCTAGCCACAGGTAGATCTACCTTATACCGCTTTTCTAGTACGATCATAGACGATCTGGAGTCCCACGGCATAGACAGGGCTAAAAAATTCACGCCTGTGCCACTGATATTCAGAGCCGGAATAGGGCCGTACCAGCGTCCATCCTGGATTAACCTAAAGATGGCCTTCATGGCCTCTCCTCGGATGAAAACATCAATCAAACCTCTCCCGGAGGTGGTGGCCGAACTGAATCATAGAGAAAGTAAGCAGTCGCAATCTCGAACCTCGTCCACCCTATTATACTTCTCAAGATCACTTCAGCAGCAACCAAATCTTGACAGAAAAAATGGTCAAGTTTAGTAGTGAAGAGATGGGATGATATTACTGGACAGGTTCTAAGCCTACTGGTATTAATGTTATATAATACGGTGGCCCCCCTTAACATACCCAGGCCTCAAACCCGACCCGCAAAAACTCACGTTTCTTGAATTGTTGAAAAGACATGACAGTTTCAAAGAAGAGACTTAAACGATTTCCATACCCAGAAGCCAGACAATCAATCAAAGGACGTCACCCTTAGGGTGTTGTCCTTTGTCTCATACCCCTTGTCATTTGCAGCAGGACCGTAGGCAATAACCTGGAGCATCAGTTGGCTTTTGTTGTGTTTCAGTTCTGTAACGGTCAACCGATGGTCAGGTCCCATTTTTCCAACCACAGGGCGATCTGTCGCCTCAAAACCCGGATCAGCTGTTGCACCCGCCACTGGCAAATAACTTGTCGGGCAGGATGAAGCCAACAAACCTGGTCCGTCGACAACAATAGCCACTGTCGAGGAGTTAGTCGGGCAGAAAGATGCTGTTGTGACTGCAGGAAGCTAAGAAGACTGTGTCTTACCAGCAGTACTTTTACTCGCCGGCTTCGTCACGCGCGTACCTGTAGGGACCGTGGCGCGATTTCCCGGGTCAGCAGTGGATTAGGTCGGAGTACCGCTGTCATCCGCAGTTTTCCTTCGCTTTCTTTTCAAACAAGGCAATTTGGGAGCGGGTGTGACCTCCAAAAATTCAGTGGCATCCATGGGTGACACTTCAGCTGACCGTGGCCTTTTGGCAGACTCACTCGCAGCAGCAAGAAGATTTCTCTTTCAAAGCACAGAAATCATCTTTCTTCTATCCCTCCTTGCCTTACTTTTAGATTTTGATTCCCCAGAATCATTGGAAGACCGATCAGCCACCGAAGTGACTTCCGGACACAAACCCTCTGGAACCAAAGAACACTGTAAAAAAGGAGATAGATACTAATAGTTCCCTCTCTTCCAGATTGCGCTTCCGCTGGTAAAAGCTGGAATCTTCAGTAGTGTTTGGGGAATCCAGAATCCAAACCTCTGCCGCCGAAGCGGATGAATTTCCATTTGAATCGGTACCACCTGGAGTGTAATCCTTCAAGTTATCCATTACTGCAAAATGGTATTGATTCGAGACTCCTCCCTAGCCAGTTTGGTGCACGGATAACACCCACAATTTATATTATCTTTGTGGTAGAAGTGTTTTCGCCGCTACTACTACCAGGATTGTAGTAGAAGCGACCGCACAACAATCAGGGGCCCCCTATCCGCTACCTGGGGACACGGTCGATAGGAGATCAGGTCTACTCCTCACGTATATAATAAGTACATATATTTGATTTCTAATTTTTTAATAATCGATTTTTTAGATGTTTTTCATATGTAGCAATGAAACATGAAATAAATATTTTTGTTTATACATTAGTAATAAATATGAAACATTATACTCTTTCTTGAATAACAAGAAACATCTGACTCTGTTCGCAATATCAAACACTAAGAAAACAAACAAGGAGTTTACATGTCGATGAAAAACATTTTAGTCCGCGTAAAAGCGAACGAAACAACAAAAGGGAATTGAAAATATTTTTGCAAATGTTTTTGTCTTAATGCGGAATAACACAAAAGCAAAAACATTATTACATCATGACTGCCATTTGCTTATGTGCATTAATCATTAATACTCGTTTATTATTAGTCGGTTGCTATTTCTCAACGCGCGTATCGCTTCGTGTCGTTATGCATACGTAGCTTTCATTCCCATTCTCCCTTTTTCAATGCTACATCTTAATTCATTACTCATGTAACGAAATTTGTTTTAAAAATTTCACACTCCAGTTATAAATACAGCTGAATCATACAGGGGATAATATTCGCCAATTGAACATTATTACTTACTCACTCACTTATGTGGCCATGACAACTGAAAATCGATTTAGGCCGAATCTAATATGCTTCGCCATCCAACTCTTTCCTTCACTAGATAGCACCAGTTAGAGATTTCCACCGGATGTTAATCTGACTCTTCTGCGTCGTCCACCAGCGTATAGCACCTTTTAATCTGGACCGGGTTCTTCCATTTGCTCCACATAACCTAGCTAGCGCAGACACTAAATTTTAATGTGCTTTACTATGTCGATATCGGCGTAGAGCACAAACTGCTCATGGTGGTACCTTATTCGATACTCGCCACCAGCGCAAATAGGTCCAAAGATGTTGCCTAGGACTATTCTATCGGAAACTCTGAGCACTTTCTCATTTGAGGTAGAAATTGTCCAAGCTGCGGCACCATATGTAAGGACAGGTAAGATAAGAGATTTGTGTGGTTTTCATTTCTCGAGAGAGGGCTGACTTCGCAATTGCTTACTTAGCCCAAAGTAGCACCTATTAACTTAAGTGATCCTTCGAAATATCTCCACGCTTACAACATTACTGCTGTTAAGGCTGATTCCAAGATAGATAAAGTCCTTCACTACTTTAAAAGAGTAGTTATCAACAATGAAGTGCTGTCCAAGATGCCAGGACTCATTGTTTGTTGGCTCAGTACTTCGTCTTGCCATAGTTTACTGTAAGACCCAGTCAACGTTAATCACCTTGTGTGAAACCATTGTCACCATCGGGGATCGGTCCCTCCCAAGTTTTACTGCACAACTAGAATAATACTGTGTGATTCTGCATAAACGAATAAGCTTCGCAGGAGTACAGAAATCTAACATTGTTGTTTAGAGGTAATCGCTTACCGGACTCTCCAAAGCGAGAGTGTGGTGTGGTGGTATTTTTATATTTCTTTTTATGGGCTTTTTTATTGAATCTTTCTAAAATACTTAGAAACTAACAATATGTATTCAAATCTTACAAACTAACTAAAATTATGTGGTATTCTCTACGTTCCATCACAATTTGTTCAGTCGCGAGGTATAGCAATTTCACAGCATATTCAGTGTGTCTTTTCTTTTTAATCGACGATGCCCCGTGCTCAGCAACAATTGCCTAGCAAGGGGATTCGGATGATTGTGTAATTTTTGAATGTAGCTTCTGCAGGACATTGCAACTTCCTCAAAAATTGTGGGTACATTTAAATTTCGATGGATGTTAACGTTTCTCACATACCAAGGCGCGTTTACAATAATTCGCAGGCACTTGGATTGTATTTGCTGCAATTTTTCGATATTTGAGGGAGATGCCGTGCCCCAAAACTGAATACCATAAGTCCAAATTGGCTTCAGGATTGCTTTATATAATAGCACTTTGTATTCAAGATTCAACTTTGATCTTTTGTGTAACAGCCACCATAACTGATTCATTTTAAGCTTGATCTGAGTTTTCTCTGCCTCTATGTGATTTTTCCAGGTCAGCGTCCTGTCGAGGTGAATACCCAAGTACTTTGTTGAGGAACATTGTGGAACTGATTGGTCATTAATACTAAGTGGGGGACATGTATATAGCCTTAGCGTGAAGGTTACATGTACGCTCTTTGATTCATTGACTTTTATACGCCATTTTGCTAGCCAGATTTCGAGAGAATCGACATGAGTCTGCAGGAGTTTAGTAGCTTCTATGGGGTTTGAGCGAGAGCACAATATTGCCGTATCATCAGCAAAAGTCGATATGAATGTATAGTTATTGTTGGGCATATCTGAAGTGTATAAGAGATACAGTAAGGGGCCCAAAACGCTTCCTTGAGGAAAGCTAGCGTGAATATCCAATGGATTTGTTGTGTAATCCTTGTGATGTACGAGAAATTGTCTTTTCGTGAGGTTGCTACTAAGCAATGAGGAGACATTTGCAGGCAGTAATAGTTTGAGTTTGTAAATAAGGCCATCGTGCCATACTTTATCGAAAGCTTGAGTGATATCAAGAAAGACAGCTGAGCAATACTTTTTTTTTTCAAAAGTGTTCCTTATCAGAGTTACAATGCGGTGGACTTGCTCTATTGTGCTGTTTTCTAAATCCAAACTGATGTTGAGGAATCAGTTGGTTGAGATTAATAAATGGAGTTATATTCATGACAAGTAGATTTTCGAATACTTTAGAGAGTAGAGGCAGGAGGCTGATAGGTCTGTACGATGCAACTTTTGTAGGGTCTTTTCCTGGTTTTGCTATCATAATAATTTTTGAATTTTTCCAGCATTTGGGATAGTGTTTAACACGAAGGATAGCATTGAAAATGTGCATGAGATGAATTACTGAAGCCGGAGGTAGCTCTTTTATCATTTTACCGTTAATTTTATTTGGACTAGGTGATTTTTTTTTAATTTTGAGCGTTATTGAGCAAGGGTGAGAAGTTAATTTTGGCAATGAAGACTGTGAAGAGGGTGGATTGGGTGTAAACACACTTTTTAGGTGGTCTGCAAAAGCCAAACCCTTCTCACAGTTGCTTCTAGCTCAATTACCGTCACTCAAACGGATGGGGGAATCAGTGAGAATTGGCCGATTTAAGTTTTTTTCTGATTTCCAAAAAGAGTGGTCTGACGCTTCACCAGGTGTTAATTTGACTATGTGCTCTTCTAACTCTTTGTTGTTTTTATTTTTTGAGGCATTTTTTAAGTCGTATGTGTCGATCTGTTTCTGTTGGGTCTCTTGGGTTATCTAAATTTGGTGTAGTGTGAAAATCTGGTTGATGGTAGGTTTACCAGGTCTGAAGCCATGCTGATAACGAACAAACAGGTTGTTGAACATAGTTATCATACAGTACGTACAATAGGACCCTGTATGCTAAGCTTAAAAGATCTAAGCCACAGTAGTTGACGCAAATAGGGTGTCCTTTCTTATGTAAGGGACAGAGGAAAATGAGCCTCCTATCATCGAGCATGCTTTCATCCGAACATATCCTGCTTATGAGCTAATGCATGCTTGTGAGCAGCTCATCACCGCCGGTCTTCAAGAACTCGGCATGCAGGCCATCTGCACTTGAAGCGTTGTTTTTTTTTCAGTCTAGAAAATGCCTTTCTGACCTAGTCATGGTAACGTGCTGAAACGTACAGTTCGGGTGATCTCCTCCACGGGAGGATTTGTTCGAAGCATTGCCGTTCAAGAACGTGGATAAGTATTCCTTCCATTAGCTGAGTAAACTCTGGACATCTGTAACCAAATTCCAATTTTTGTCACGACAGGAAGAGGCTCAGGGTTATAATCGCGCGTTCTGCATAAACAGATCCTATAGTCAGGTGTTAAAAGCATTTGCTCCCTCTGGTGATTGCAGCTTATTGACGTCAAGCTTTCTCTGTGTGCCAACGGTGGTTGCTTCCCCAGATGATCGTGGTGCGTGTGAGTGTGGGGAAATTTGTTTGTACAAATATCCCTATTGTTGCTATTGTGTCTTGATGATGTATGTGATGATGTTTTGTGTTTCTGCTGCTGCTAATGCGATGTTGTGTTCTTTATTTATTATAATAAATGGATTATAACACACGCGATTATTTTATATTTGTAAATAACAGTATTTATTTGATGTTTTAGTTTTAACTAAATAGAGAAAGAGATTTTCGCGCGCACTGGCTGTCTATTTACTTTGGGGTATCACTTGAGAATAATAATAAAATATTCAAAACGGGAGGCAACAAGAGAAAAATGTTATATAAGAAAGAGGGTTGCCAACCCACTCAAATGAAGCAAAACAAACAGTGCAAGCGTCTTACTCTGGCGTAGAAAATGTGTATGTTAAGTTAGGTTTGAATGGCGTGTGCGAACATATATTCACATTTCCGCTCGGAGGCATCTACTGCCCATTGTGATTGCTCTTGATTGCCGGAGGAGGCACGCCTTCCCAGAGTAACACGTGTTCATATGTCATCCTTCTTGAGCCATTTGGTTCTCCATATGAAGTTAAGAAGATCTTTAAGTTAAAAAGAAAAGACACACTGAATATGCTGTAAAATTGCTATACCTCGCGACTCAACAAATTGTGATGGAACGTTGGAAATATCACATAATTTTAGTTAGTTTGTAAGATTTGATTACTTATTGTTAGTTTCTAAGTAATTTAGAAAGATCCAAGAAAAACAGCTTGTTAGAAAAAAAAAATCTTTAAGTCCACTTTCGCAAGTTCTCCAGTCTTTTGAAGAAACGAGACCCCAAACATTGAAGTAGTTTTGTCTGTAGTCCTGCACAGAGACATAGATAGTGGTTTATTGAATCTTCTTCCTCTTCATCTCGGCAACCCCTACACAGTCCGCTCGTTGATATACGCCAACGTTGAAGCATTGTCGCCATCACGACAATGCCCAGTGGCACTCCGGTAAGAATTCGAACCGCAGGCTGCGTTAAGGACAGAAGTACCCTAGCTAGCCTAGGCCATAAGGTCCTGGGCACCTCACTACCCTCCCGACTAGTCCACAAGTTTTTCGCCTTCTTAACAACTATTTCTTCTATAAACCCAAACAGTTCGCAAAGCGAATTTGTAGTGAGTCGTTGGCCTCATTAGCGTCCATACTAGATCCCCTTCTGACCATTTCGTCTGCTAGTTCTTTCCACATTTTGATCTCCCTTAACCTGAGAGCCGCAGGCAGCACAGCATTTAAAAAACAAATATAGCAGTAGACAACGTCCAAGTATTCTTGCAGGGG
Source organism: Megamerina dolium (assembly GCA_963854835.1). Classification (NCBI taxonomy): domain Eukaryota; kingdom Metazoa; phylum Arthropoda; class Insecta; order Diptera; family Megamerinidae; genus Megamerina; species Megamerina dolium. The sequence goes on along the minus strand of OY978525.1, from coordinate 54,220,538 downwards.
GTCAACACAACCGCCTGCCATTCTGCGATGTTCAATGAGCGGTTTTGGCGCGCAATGAGTCTCACTACATATTCCTTTTCCGGGACAGGAGGTGGTATCCATACTGAAATCATGGGGCGCACTGGAAGCCTGAAGCGGAGAATTACCCCTGATGGGCATCCTGCCATGGAGCGACATGATTGCTGAAAGTGCGCTGTAAGAAATCCAGGGATTCCTTGTTGCCGCGGCCAACAACTTGAACGCCCCTTTGCGGCCTGTTTTCCTTCAAAGCCCGAAGAGGCACGGCGTTATCCTTTTCGAATTTTTCCATGGCTTTTCATTTCTCTTGATGGGATCCTTGTGCCATTTAATCCTGGTTACATATTTAATAGCTGGTTATAATATTCTACCCAACGCGATTTGATGTTAGTTTCTGTTTATGTGGTTTTTACAATTTTGTATTTGATATACTTAACTGTCCTCATGTCAGTGAAATTTTGGTTGCATTTCTTAGCTATTTTGTAGATCAGTTTTTCGCCTTCTGGCTCATTTAAGTTTTCGTAAGTATCCTTGAAAGCTTCGTTCTTAGCCACGGCTATTGCTCTCTTTGCCGCCTTCTTAGCCAGTTGGTAGCTATCTCCTGATTCGTCAGTCTGTAGCTTTTGCCATTTTTTGAACGCTTCCTTCTGATTTTTAAAGCTTTACCTCGTAAATCTTTTTACCACCACCAACTATTTTTATCATTATTGTTGTTAATAGAACCTTTTAAGGTTCCTAGCCTTTGTTTTGCGCAACCCATACACAAATTTTGAAATTCGTCCCAAGTTTGGTTGATATCGTCTTCTGCAACTTTCTCCAGATGTTGTGAGAGATAGGACCTGATTTCTCCGAAACTCTTCTCCCGCTATGTTTTTGATTTTGTACCATTTTATTTTTTCTTCAGTTTTTGACGTTTTTAAGTTCTTGTGCAGTCTTTCCGGCAACCTAACGTTCTCTGCAAGTAATCTGTGTTGGGAAGTTAGTGGTTCTCCAGGTATAACCTAACAGTGCTTGACTATTTTCAGCTGTTTTCTTTCACACAACACATAGTCCACCTGAGAAACATTGTTTCCGCTTTTAAATCTAGTTATCCTTATAATACTAATCCTCAACACATATATGGTTATTTTTTGGCAGCTTATTTCCGCCTTCAATATTAATGTAAGTGTCAAATATGGTTGTTTTAGACAGAAGCTTGCCGATAATACAGCAATTTAAATTTAAGAGAAGTTCAGGCACTTTGTATTGGAGCTACTATAAAAAGTAGGCGTAGCTCACCCTCAGCAGTATAACATAATTCTACGTACCAAAAATTATTCTCCTAAATTGTTATTAAGTGAGTTAAAGAAAGTGAAAGGTTTGAAAATTCCGAAGTTAGTCAGACAGACGGACGGACGGACATAGTTAAATCGAAAATTTAGACGAGAGCGATCAGGAATGAATATAGTTTTCTATATCTCCGGAGATTCCTTCAAGTGGTTACATACATCTGAGCGAAATGAATATACCTTTCATATCCTCATGGAGGGTATATTGATTTACTGACATTTTGTTCCCATAACTTTGGCTTGCACTATGTATGTAGATTTATACATATAAGTATATGATCTAGATGATTGATTTTTATATGAAATGAGTGATCTCTGTTTCTTACATGCTTCCATAAATGTATATTTTAATATAACTATACATACAAAAGCATGTTCCCAAAAGTTTATGTTTTGATATACGAGTACATTTGTAAGTACATATATTTGTGATTTAATTTTGATAAGCGATTTTTTAAGAATTTTTATGTGTGTAACAATGAAACATGAAATGCATATTTTTATTTATACATTATTAATAAATATGCAATATTATATTTTTTGTTGATTAATAAAAAACGACTTGATAAACATTATCATCTTTTACCTCATTGAAATCTACCACTAAACTGTAGAATCTACCACTATTTTTTGGCCTCATTTACCTCTACAAATTTTTTTCGATACACATACCCATATACAAGTGAAAGACTTATGAATGAATGCATTTCAAATAACTATCTAATTCTTTAGATAACAGTTTGATACATAACAAATCGAATGTATTGTAAATTTTAAATATATTTATTCTTATAAAAACATTCGATTACATCTTACGAGGTTTTAACATTTTCATATATCATAATATCCATATATGGTATATAACAAGTGGAAAATGTCGAGGATTATCCATTTTGTGGTTCATTGTGTGCATCGAATTTTCTTCAATGATGCAGCTCATTTCTCGTTTTCGGCGAATTGGCCACCAAGATCGTGCGATTTATCACCGTTGGACTTTTTTTGTGGGACTATGCGAAAGATCGTGTTTAAGTGGATAATCCTCAAACTCTTGATCCTCTGAAATCAAACATACGTCAGGTTATGGACGAGATATTTCCCGATATGTGCCGGAGAGTCATCTAAAATTACCTCACATGTTCATCCATCACAAAGTAGATTGACTTCCGTAATTGTACGCACACCCTCTAATCGAGAAAACAACTCATAGTTCTTTTCAGTTATTTACAGATTGAAAATAATTCTGCCCTTTCTTACATGTTCTCTAGTTATGCTGCATAGAAAGGTATTGAACAAAAAATTGTAATAAATATATTTTAATATTTTAGGCTCATAAGTAAGCTGCAAAATGTAAACAAAACCTAAAGCGAGTATAAAGCATATTACCCGTGGGTATTGCTTAGAAATGTCACTGATATATCGTACATGAAAAATGAACCCATAATAACACACCATTTTAACTCGTTTAAATGTATAGTGGATGGTATATGATAGAAGTCTATATGATTTTGCTACATTTGTAGTGAATTTACGATTCCCAGACAAAAGGACTTGGTAAGTACCAGGGTCGACTTTTAAATTTGTTTAAAAAGTATGAAAATGCATTGGTTATCATTAAAAATTTATTTTATTGTTTTCCAAAGTATTCTCCATGAAGGTTTATACACTCAAACTAATTATCGAAGCACTTTTGCCCTGAGGCACCTCCAAAATATGGTTTTTGTTGGGTTTGACTCGTCTTGGGAGACCCACACGGTTGATTGCTGTTTTGTTTCGAGCTCATGCGCATATATTCATGATTCGTCACCTGTCACGATTTTATAAACGTCTTTTTTACACCAATCGACACAAGCTTTTTTGAGCGATTGTTATATTATACGAGATCCAACAAGGACAAATTTTTATAACAGCTATGTGCTCATGAAATATCGAATGCACGGCGGTGGAATTAATTCCCATCTTACTGTATGTCTCACGGTATGTGACATGACGATCTTTCGTTATTAGTTCACGCACAGCATCGATGGTTTCTGGCACAATGACCGATTTTGGACGACTTTTACGAAAATCGTCCTGGAGCGAACGGCGACCACTCTTGAATTCGTTAAGCCAGTTATAAATTGTCTAGAGGGTTGGTGCACCATCGCGAAATTGTGCATGAAGACGATCAAAGCACTGTTGTTGAGATAATTTGAAAATCGTAAAAAATCATAGTTCGAAAATATTCACGAGTCAAATCCATTTTTTGACAAAGATAAATTATTCAAGTCACTGTAAACAACACAAGAAGCGCTTGTACATCAAAAGGTTCTGAGTACTTTTATGCTAAAAATGTCAAACTCTCTAATGGAAATGTCTAATTTCACAAAAACGTACTAGATCATACTTAAAAAAAAAATATATAAAAGCCGACCTACATATAAATGTTCTATATCAGTGAAAAGTTATTACAAAGATCTTCTTTCAATATCCAACTTGAAAAAATTGTGAATTTATTAACTACAATCGCAAATTTGAACTTTCACCTTAAGCCACGCCTTATATGGGCGTTAGCGATAAAATATTTTTGGTTTTTTATAATAACAAAAATAAGCTATATACGTCAAATTTGTGTTTATCCTTTAAGTGGGCTATTCTGCACTTGTTCCAAACGTGATAAGTTCATTCACAATAGATCATGCAATTAAAGAAGGAAATACATATATATATATATATAAAATGGTAGAAAATGGTCAAATACGGTACGTTCCAAGCTACTGCAGTAAGTCGTGGTAGAAATTTTTGGGAAAAAGTGTTAGATTTGCCACAATTATAGGATAGTCCGTACACTGATTATGAATGCTAACGACAAAACGTGTCTCATATGAGTCATTCTTTTTTTAATCGCACGGATTTGGCAAAAAAAGTATACATTCTTAAAGTTAATACGTGCGCTAGGATTTTTCTCAGAAAAATTATTTTACGAATTACCGTTAGGTCAAATTTTTGAAAATTATAATATATGAAAAAACTATATTCAGTATTTGAAATTATCTATCCCATGAATGTAAAACGAACTAAATCGGACCATTCGAACCCGAGATATTACGATTTAAGCAAAACAGAAATTTACAATATTTTGTCATTTTTCAACATTTTGCGTAACGGTATTCCGCCACAAAATTTTTCCGAGAAAAATCTCGATACACGTGTAACGAATACGTAACGAATTAAAAAAATCTTCGGCCGAATCTGAGACATCAAATCCTGAAAGAATCACCCATATACGTGAAACAAAAACCCGTCTTCCCCGTATGTTCCTCGCTAACAAACAAAATACATATATTCATGCAAATATTTTTGTGTCTAAAAAAGACCCATATATTAAATTATAGTGCGTAATCTGAAACTTTGTAAAAACTTTTCAGATTTCAGGTATTCTTAAACTACTTACCAAATACTCGTATTTGCGTTCAAATATTGTTAAATTTTTAAAATGAACTAAGCATTGCTACTTTCATTTGAAGAAGTACTAAAACATGGGTAACGAAACGACTTTGCACTATTTACAACTACTGTTATTATTATTTAAGGGTTGTGTTGCACTGCGACACTTGGTCTATTGCGCACTTCGTTTTGGATCTAGATATATCTCAAAGTCCACCATCCATAAGGGAGTTTAATATAGACTCTTTCAACAGATTTTAGGTATTAAAAATTCCCCGATATTTTTCTTTCTTGTATGCATTAGTGCTGGGCACATTCCGAACACATGTTACAGAGTTTCATTCTCCCTGCAGTGTCGGCAGGTTTCACCCCAAGGGATTTCCAGTTTCCTTAGTTGATAATTCGACCTACAGTCTTCTGTGAGTATTCCCGTAATGGTTCTTAAATTATTCTTATCCAGGTTTACATTTCTCAAATCGATTTACGTTGTATGTCCCTAAAAGTGACTTAGAACGGGACAAACTTTGTGGTTTTTCACAGTATGATTGTCTTTACGATTCTTCTTACTTCTTAATGAATACAGAAAAGGCTTCCATGCCCAGACCACAGAAGGCTTCGGGGCCAACAAAGGGTGAGCTTATCGGCGATTCGTTTCCTCCAACTCCACTGTGTACCAGAAACTAATGGATTACATTCAGCAAATTTATTCAGCTTGTCAAGATAACCCAATACCAGTTTTGATTTCACATGGTTAGAGTTGGGTTCGTTGATAGCTTCCTGGCTGTCTGTCATACATGAATCCTTCGATTCCGGCATTCATGTATGATGTTTTTGTTACTGAGTTCAGTTTTGAATGAAATAGTATAACTGAATTCCGGATACATTGAATCCCTCGGCATTCCGACTTCAGGCATTTGTTTGCTAGAATATCATATATCATAATATAGGTGTAAGTTCTTAGAAAATTTACAAAGATGCTCTTGAACATGTGAGTCTTTGAATCCTACCAAGTGTAATGGTAATAGTATGAAGGTTTGTGCAGTTATCCCAAATGACAGCTCCGTAAGCTATCATGAGGCTAACGATTACAGTGTAGATCCATCTCAGTATCTTTGGTGTGCAACCCCAACGTTTCTCTTCTATGGATTTACAAGTCATAAATATTCTAGGGACTTTTTTCGCGACAGTTTCTATATGTGTCTTCCATCATAAACGCTGTTCTAATACTACGCTCAGGAATTTACTTCTTTCTGTAGTTCTATCTCTATTCCCTCTAAAGTGACAGATTTTAGATTCCTAAGATACTTTCTAGTGAATCGAACAATTATGGTTTTTGCGGAATTAGTACTCGGCCCCACTTTTCTGCACCATCTGTTTGATAATTTTATTCCTAGCAAGATTCTTTCACATATAACATTTTCTCTACATATTCTGACTTTACCGGTTGCATAACCATGGAATTGTAACCCAGCGTTTTCTAGTTCTACAAGTACTTCATCCACACTCCACTGTGATAACACTCCCTTTGTGGACATCCTCGTAATGTGTTCTTACTGTACTAGTTAGTATATCTACCTTCCTAGTGTAGAGCATATTCCTCATCCATTAATATAGAGTATCATTAATACCTCTATTAATCATAGCTTCATGGATGGCTTCATATGAAGTGTTGTCACAGCACCTTCTATATCTAGAAAAGTGCATAATGCTATCTCCCTTGTTTCTATACCTTACTGGGTTGCGTTAGCTAATTAGTACAATGCAGTTTCAGTAGATCGACCTGCTCTTTACTATATTATTTATGCTGATGACGTCGTGTACAGCTTTCTCTAATACTTTCAGCAAGAATGATGTTAGGAAAATTGGTCTGAAGGATTTCGGATGAAGGGAGCCCTTTTTGGCAACTTTAGTTAGAGTACCTAAATTATATTCTAAGCACTTCTATAATAATGCAGAATATATGCTATCCAATTCCGTTTGTTCTGTTCCTGATGGAATTGAAGATCCTGGAAAGTAAGTAATAGTAGTAGTAGTTTTTTTTTTTTTTTACAAGCTTTTTTATTGGATCTTTCTAAAATTACTTAGAAACTAACAATAAGTAATCAAATCTCACAAAGTAAATAAAATTATGTGATATTCCCAACGTTCCATCACAATTTGTTGAGTCACGAGGTATAGCAATTTCACAGCATATTCAGTGTGTCTTTTCTTTTTAATTGACGATGCCCCGTGCTCAACAACAATTGCCTAGCAAGGGGATTCGGATGACTGTGTAATTTTTGAATGTAGCTTCTGCAAGACATTGCAACTTCCTCAGAAATTGTGGGTACATTTAAATCTCGATGGATGTTAACGTTCCTCATATACCAAGGCGCGTTTACAATAATTCGCAGACACTTGGATTATATTCGCTGCAATTTTTCGATATTTGAGGGAGATGCGGTGCCCCAAAACTGAATACCATAAGACCAGATTGGCTTCAGGATTGCTTTATATAATAGCACTTTGTATTCGAGATTCAACTTTGATCTTTTGTGTATCAGCCACCATAACTGATTAATTTTAAGCATGATCTGAGTTTTCTTTGCCTCTATGTGATTTTTCCAGGTCAGCCTTCTGTCGAGGTGAATACCCAAGTACTTTGTTGAGGAACATTGTGGAACTGATTGGCCATTAATTTCAAGTGGGGGACATGTATCTGGCCTTAGCGTGAAGGTTACATGTACGCTCTTTGATTCATTGACTTTTATACGCCATTTTGCTAGCCAGATTTCGAGAGAATCGTTATGAGTCTGCAGGAGTTTAGTAGCTTCTATGGGGTTAGAGCGAGAGCACAATATTTCCGTATCATCTGCAAAGGTCGATATAAATGTATGGTTATTGCTGGGCATATCTGTAGTGTATAAGAGATACAGTAAGGGGCCCAAACCGCTTCCTTGAGGAACGCCAGCGTGAATATCCAATGGATTTGTTGTGTAATCCTTGTGATGTACGAGAAATTGTCTTTTCGTGAGGTAGCTACTAAGCAATGAGGAGACATTTGCAGGCAGTAATAGTTTGAGTTTGTAAATAAGGCCATCTTTATGCCATACTTTATCGAAAGCTTGAGTGATATCAAGAAAGACAGCTGAGCAATACTTTTTTTCTTCAAAAGTGTTCCTTATCAGAGTTACAATGCGGTGGACTTGTTCTATTGTGCCGTGCTGTTTTCTAAATCCAAACTGATGTTGAGGAATCAGTTGGTTGAGATTAATAAATGGAGTTATATTCATGACAAGTAGATTTTCGAATACTTTAGAAAGTAGAGGCAGGAGGCTGATAGGTCTGTACGGGTCTTTTCCTGGTTTTGCTATCATAATAATTTTTGAAGTTTTCCAGCATTTGGGATAGTGTTTAATACGAAGGATAGCATTGAAAATGTGCATCAGATGAATTACTGAAGTCGGAGGTAGCTCTTTTATCATTTTACCGGTAATCTTATCTGGACCAGGTGATTTTTTTGGGTTTAACTCTTTATAAATTGCTTTGAATATGTCCTTTTTTTAATTTTGAGCATTATTGAGCAAGGTTGAGAAGTTAATTTTGGTAATGAGGACTGTGAAGAGGGTGGATTGGGTGTAAACACACTTTTTAGGTGGTTTGCAAAAGCCAAACCCTTCTAACAGTTGCTTCTAGCCCAATTACCGTCACTCAAACGGATGGGGGAATCAGTGAGAATTGGCCGATTTGAGTTTTTTACTGATTTCCACAAAGAGTAGTCTGACGCTTCACCAGGTGTTAATTTCGCTATGTGCTCTTCTAACTCTTTGTTGTTTTAATTTTTTTTATTTATTTATTTTATTTATAGTAGTAGTAGTAGTAGAATCTTTTATTTCAAAAAATCAGTTTTTCCTAACGGTTAGAATTATACAATCTTAGGTCTCTAGTATTCAAAATAACATTTTAGTTAGTACAAATAAGATTATAAATATTTTAAATCTATGTATAAATAAAGTTTAGAATTCAAGATATGTATAGATATAATATAGTTCAAATATAAGGACGAGTGGGTAAAAAATAATTAATAGGCATGGCTTATAGCCGTCTGCCAATATTCAGTGGATTTTACAGGCAGTAGAACCTTTGAATACTACATGCAGCTGCCCCTCTCTTCATGAGATACTGCATCGTTCTTTTTTATCCCTATCTAACGAAACCCTGCAGAACATCTCTGACATTATCTCTTCTCTAAAGCTAAGTGATTCTTCTTCATATAGGATGCAAGCACTCTCCAGTTTTTTCCGTTCAGCACGTCTACACATTCACCTTCTGTCATTATCGCTTTACCCCAGAATAGCACTCTTAGTACACACAGTATAGGGCACACTGAAAAGAAATGAAATAAATATTCTCTGGTGTTCATGTTGCACATTGTACACTAGTCGTTCTCAGTTGGTCTATGTGGCACATAATTTAACATGATTCCTTCGGTTTTTGCTCTGGAAATTAGAAAGATGCTATAAGTATTTAAATTATTTGTGAAATAATTAAGTTCCCTCAGGTTATGATTTAGCGGCTTATACATATTTCTACTTTGACTCTGCCGAGCCAGCCCCTCTAACCTCTCTCTATGGGTTTCATCTAATTTTGTAATTACATCGCCTTGAAAATGTATCCATATTTTCATGCTTACCAGATTTTCGGTGATAGCGTAGTCCCTGGCCAGTTATACCCCTTACACGCGAGAAGATGTGTTGGCACGATTTTGGTAGCCTGTGTTCTGGCATTTTTATTACCATTTTGATGAAAAAATGTAGCAGTTGTTCCACCTGGAGGTAAATGGAAGTATCGCTATACCTGGGTTGCATAACACATGATTGCTCTGGCTGTTGTAAGTTCGTTAAACCTGCGTCCCCTGACCCTGAAAACCATTATTTTTTACTTCTGGCAGTTTATTTGTAGCCCCATGTTAAGCAGTATCGTTGCGTCGCGTCTATTACATTCTGCAGTGTTTCTGGATCTACAGCTAGAGCGGCCATGTCGTGCATACATCTGTATCTTTATTCTTTCTTCTCCCAATCTAACGCGGCCTGATAGTGTCCTCGTTATGTCATCTACGTATAGATCAGATGGCAGTGTACTTAGCAGGCAGCCCTGTTTCACCCTCTTGTTGGAGGTGAACCAGTCTGATAGTCTTTCTCCATCCCAAACCGCCGTTTTATTTTCCACATATAGGTTTTGTATAATGCTGATCATTTTTGTGGATACGCCAATGTTGTTAAGTTTAAGGAAAAGCTTTCTCCTGTTTATTGTGTCAAACGCCGCCTTGAAGTCAATGAAAAAGCAATACATCCTTTTTTTCCTTTGTTAATCGTGCATGTAATATCGATGTAACCGTTTTCATCATCGCATTAAGAAATGATATTCTTCGATAGTTTGCTGGGTCCGCTTGGTCACCTTTTTTTGTTATTGTTATTATATTTTTGTGAATATTACAGGTGCAGAATATTTCATTATACGATACCGTTATGAACTTATGAACTCACTTGAGGCGTTCTTTAAATATTCAGCAGGAAATCTGTCTTTCCCAGGTGCTCTGTAATTTTTTCTACGATTAATTGCCGCGTCATCAAAACTAATTTGCTGTTCCAGCTCTTCTACTGTAGTATTGATATCTTTCAGCCGCACTCTTCTAACTAAAAGTAACTAAACAAAACTTCCCACATGTGCTGAACCTTTGACCCCACTTAAAAAATTATATCGATTAAAGCTTTCAAAACGCGATATATATATATATATATATATATATATATATATATATATATATATATATATTTATAAATATATATATATATATATATATATATATATATATATATATATATATATATATATATATATATATTTATATATATATATATATATATATATATATATATATATATATATATACATATATGGTATATATATATTGTTACGAAAATGTCTTTATTGGGCTGTTCGTATCGACTAGATTGCATAAAAAAATGTACACATCAATTCTATTTTTCTTATTAAATTCAAATATAAAAATATCTCAAAGAGAATCTGATTTTGAATCTTTCTGAACAAGTATATTTTTCACTAGTGTTTCTGTTAAGTGATTTATTTATTAGTTACAACACTGCCCTCCACTTAAACCTGTTTGTTGAATCCGATACACAACATCGTTGATTCTGTTTATCACTTTATATGGTCCTTTCCAATGCGTTTGTAATTTAGGAGACAAGCCCTTTTTTCGTTGTGGATTATGAAACCATACCAGGTCTCCTTTATGGTAGCCTTTTGAACTTGTTCGTAAATCATATCTAGCCTTCATTTTGTCACTTGTTATCTGAATTCGCCTTCTTATGAAACGATGCACTTCATCTAGTTGATTTCGTTTGTTCTGAACGTAGTGACATATCGGTTTGTCAGACGATGGAGTTACTCCAAATTTCAAATCAGCCGGTAATATTACATCTGTACCGAAAACTGCTCTTGCTGGTGTTGTTGTTGTGGAATTATGCTGTGCAGACCGATATGCAAGTAGAAACATTGGGATGTGAGTGTCCCAATCTTTTTGATCCTTGTTAACGACTTTCCTCAGGTACTCATTCAAGGTACTGTTGAATCGTTCTACCATACCGTCCGACTGTGTATGTAATGGAGTGGTACGAGTTTTATTTACACCCAAAATTGCGCAAAATTCTTTGAACACCGTTGATTCGAAGTTTCGCCCTTGGTCTGAATGCAGCTCTAATGGAACACCAAATCGTGTAATCCAATTGTTCACGAATACTTCAGCGACCGTGCTCGCTTCTTGATTTGGAATAGGGTACACTTCTGGCCACTTGCTAAAGTAGTCCATTACTACCAACACATACCTATTTCCCAAGTTGCTCGTGGGGAACGCTCCCGCTATGTCCAACGCAATTCGTTCAAACGGAGCACCAGTGTTGTACGGTTGCATCTTACCTCGGGTCCTTCTATGTGGGCCTTTTGCTGATGAGCATTGGTCACATCTATCCTATAAAGTCTGCCACGGATTCTTGGCACCCAACTCAGTAGAAGCGCCTCTTTACCTTTTCTGTGGTTTTAGCTATGCCTAAATGACTTCCACTGGATGCATTGTGATATTCTGAAATTACCTCCTTGATTCTGGACTTTGGTACCACCAGAAGGTTATTTGCAGTTTTGCCATCTTCTTTTTCCCATGTCCGGTACAGACAACCATCACTAAGGTGCAAGCTTTGCCATTGCGCCCAGTATGCTTTAGATATCGGGCTTTCACTAGCCATTTCTTGCCAGTCTGGTCGGATGCCACGCTCTTTACTTTTCATGATTTTTGCAAGATCTGGGTCGTTCCGCTGCTCTTTTTGTATTTGTTCACTGGTCCAGGACTCTTCCGGAAGGGCATTTAAAAGGCGGATGTCTACAATGTGTTCCTTGCTTTCGGCTCGTGAACAATGTTTGCATTCAGTTCTGCAGGGACGACGCGATAAGGCATCAGCACTGCCATGATGACCTCCTTTACGGTGCTCAATTGTAAAATCGTAGCTTTGCAATCGCTCAATCCATCGCGCTAGTTGACCTTCCGCATCCTTGAATTGTAGTAGCCATCGGAGCGCTGCACGGTCAGTCCTGAGGTGGAATGGTTGTCCGTATAGATACTTATGGAAGTGTTTCACGCATTCCATTATTGCAAGTAGCTCCCTTCGCGTTACGGAGTAATTTCGCTCTGGTTTTGACAAAGTTTTGCTGTAGTAAGCTATCACTTTTTCTTGTCCTTCTATTATCTGAGACAGTAGTCCGCCGATTCCGTAGCCGCTCGCATCCGTATCCAATATAAATGTTTTGCCAGGTGTTGGGTAAGCTAATACTGGTGCGGAGCAGAGTTGTTCTTTGAGCTGTTCGAAAGCCTTATCTTGTGTATCACCCCATTTGAATGCCTGGTTCTTCCTAGTTTGCTCATGTAAACTACTGGCTATGTTTGCAAAGCCGGGCACGAACCGTCTGTAGTAGGTACACAGCCCCAGGAAACTTCTTAGATCATGCAGGTTTGTTGGTTTTGGCCACTCTTTCACCGCTGCTATTTTCTCGTCGTCTGTGTGAACGCCTTCCGTGGTTACCTTGTGACCGAGATACCGAACTTCTCGTTTGAAAAACCTCCTTCAATTTCCCTAAGTAGTCGTCAAAGTCTTTGCCCATCACAATAATGTCGTCAAGATATACCAAACACGTTTTCCAATGCAGTCCTTTCAAGACACGTTCCATTAGACGCTCGAAAGTGGCAGGTGCATTGCAAAGCCCGAAAGGCATCACTGTGAATTGCCATAGTCCTTCACCAACGCTAAATGAAGTATTTTTTTGTCTTTCTCTTTAAGTTCTACTAGCCAGTAGCTGCTCTGTAGATCGAGAGTTGAGAACCATTGTGCACCAAATAGTGTGTCGAGAGTATCGTCGATTCTAGGCAATGGATAGCTATCTTTCTTCGTGACATCATTCAACATACGGTAGTCCACACAGAATCGAGTACTTCCGTCTTTCTTCTTCACAAGCACTACTGGTGAAATCCAGGTACTGGTGGATGGTTTGATAACACCTTCCCTCCGCATATCGGCAACGAGCTTTGTTACTTCATCCCTTCTAGCCAATGCAACTCTTCGTGGCGCTTGGCGGATAGGTTTGGAATCGCTGGTATCAATTTCATGTTTCACTATAGCTGTTCTTCCGCCACTTTTACCTTTAGGTGCAAAAAAGGACCAATGCTTCCTTAATACTTGTAACGCCTTATTTTTCTGATGTTCAGTAAGCTCTTTAGTCTATTTTTGCATCTGTGACGTTGCCATTTCTTTGTCCGCATTGCTTCCAGCTTTTACTGTTGCCGCATCCGCTCCACAATTAACCACAGCTGTAACCTCTTGACATTGACAAATTATTGTTCCTTTTCTTACGAATTTTGGTGTACCAGATGCATTTAAAATTCGAATAGATATACTTCCATCATTTTTAGGCTCCACTAGTGTTATTCCATGTATGATGTTATTGACTTGATTATTTTTGATAGCTTGCACAACCCACAACTTACTTGTCCCTCCATCCGTATCTTTTTTAGCCCATATGATTGCCTCCGAATTTTTGGGTATTTTCTGTTTTTGGCATATCCGGACCTGTCTTGTACTTCCACTACGCTCATAGCCAGCATTTACTGGACATTCGTCATCCATATACCGCAATATTCGTCGACTTAAGTCTAATGTAACTCCATGTCCGATCATAAAATCTATGCCAAAAATGACGTCATCGGTTATATCTGCCACAATGAATTGTTGTAAATCACAGTTACCTATCGTGATTTGCTGCGAGACCTTTCCCAAAATCGGCGCATCTTCACCTGTTGCTGTGCGAAGTTTTATACCAACCAATGGCATAAACTCTTTCACCAGGCCACTTTTTATTATCGAGTGAGACGCGCCAGTATCCAACGTCAAAATGAAAGCTATATCGTTAATTTTTCCATCGATGGTCAGGCTGTAAGGCACGCGATTCATTAGAGAGATGAGGATGGTGGGGCAACCCGTTGTGGAAGCCAGCTCACGCCCCTTGTAACTGGCTTGTTTTAGTTTAACGAAGGCTTATACGTAGTCTCGTTAATGCTGTTCACCCCATCTTCGGGTCTCTTCTTCCCTGGAGAGCTTGATAGAGAACGTTTTCGACGTAGACGGCAATCCCGTGCCATATGTCCAGGTTTATCACAATTAAAGCACTTTCCACTAAATGTGCCTTCACGTCGATCTACTGCAGCTTGCTCCGACTTGATCATTTGGCGTACCACTTCAACCAGATCATCCGTTTCAATTTCCAATTTTCGAACCTTATGTGTTGGACGACACATCAAACCAGCAACTTCGTATGCAGCGCACTACTAACAGTTTCTGCATAAATCGCTCTCGGTGACATGATTGTTTGACGTTTTGTTTCGGGATCACGTATGCCTTCGATGAATGTGTCGATTTTAATTGTCTCAATGAAATCACTAGGTTTGCCAGCATAGAAGAGGTTGCACAGCCGTTCAATATCTGAGGCATATTGTTGAAGAGTTTCACCAACCCGTTGTAACCTTGCTTTTAGTTCTACTCTGTGCAACTGGGTCATATAGCCACTGTCGTATTTTCGCTTCAAAGTATCCATCAACGCTTGATAGCTGTTACGCTTGTGCTCTTGAACCTGCTGTAAAACTTCCGCTTCATTACCTTTTAATGCCACAATCAATGCAGAAGTTTTTTCGTAAACACCCCCATGATTTGCTAAGGCAGTTGTTTCAAATTGAAAACATCAAAAGCCGTCGATCCATCAAACGTTGGTGATTTTAATTTGATGGCACCAGAATCCCGAACGATTGTTGTTGTAGTTCCACTTAGTTCCATTGAATTTTCCAGGTGCCGAATCTTCTCGTCTATTATAATTTGTTTTTCGCTTAGCTCTTGTACTTTCTGGTCAGTCTGATCCATTCTTTCTAAGAATTGCTTCTGAATATCTAAAGAGGCCTTGCTAAGCTTTTCCTGCATGACGGTGGAGTTTTCTTCAAATTTCTCTTGCAACAGTGTAGCCATTCCTTTCTTAGATTCAGTAGAGTGTTTATCAAGTTTCTCCTGCATTTGCTGCATCATCGATTTCATAAACTCCATCATTTGGCCAGATGTGTCCGTTTTTTCCACTTTTTCAATTACACCATCTGCAGCATCTCCTTCATAGAACTCATGTTCATCAACATTTACACCGTTGGCCTCCATAGCCTCTCGTAGTCTCACTTGCAGTTCTGCCTTAATACCGGATAAGGATAATCCCAATGATGCTAACTGTTGTTTCAGTTGCTCCACTTTCAGCTGGTCAAACTTCACCATTTTTTAAGCAATCCCACCGCTGTCACAAATTGTTACGAAAATGTCTTTATTATTGGGCTGTTCGTATCGACTAGATTGCATAAAAAAATGTACACATCAATTCTATTTTTCTTATTAAATTCAAATATAAAAATATCTCAAAGAGAATCTGATTTCGAATCTTTCTGAACAAGTATATTTTTCACTAGTGTTTCTGTTAAGTGATTTATTTATTAGTTACAACAATATATATATGATATATATATATATATATATATATATATATATATATATATATATATATATGTATATATATATATATATATATATATATATATATATATATATATATATATATATATATATATATATATATATATATGTATAACTTGAAACCGTTTCATTACCATGGGCTGATGCTTCTAAGATATGAGCACCAGCTTCGACTTCATCTTCATAGGGAAAATCTCCTAACCACGGCTTCATTTCCTCAGCGCTGGTACAAGTTGATTTAGGTCCTTCATGTTCACCAACTCTCTGTACTCCATATCGATCAAGACCCTTATATGCAGAAATACAATATGGGCCAAAGAATTTCGGACCAATTTTAAGTCCTGTTCCAAATTGGACTCACTCAATCATTACGAGATCATTCACCCGATACTTTGTAGATGATCGTCGCTTCTTGTTGTATTGTTTCGAATATTCCATTTGCATTTTCGCTATTGCGCTATTGCGCTGGTTGCGCTGCTCCTGAAATTCGTCTTCGATCATCTGCATAAGACGAATATCTTTACCAGTGTTAATTGAACGATGATAGGTGGCATTTAAAATTCTCTGAAGAGATTTTACATGCTGAAACCATTTTGCCATTTAGCCTTTTTTATTGTCGTGCATCACACCAAGATGATGAACGTAGAATGTTGCTAACGGAGAATCACCCTTTGGAATTGGTTGCAATAACCCTTCAGCTTTTCTTCGTTTTCGGTCAGCTAAAATACATTTTACGCAGCTTGCAACACACCTTTCTATACGCCGATCGAGGTCAGATATAAAAAAATTCTTTCGATAAAGTGTCCTTCATCTTTTGAGCGCGAAAATGTCCTCTTTCGTGTGCATCTCTGATGATGGACGACTTAATCGATTCTGGAACGACAAATAGAATTTTATTATTTACTATTTTACATAACAAAAAATGATGAATTTAGTAGTCTTTGTATGGTCCATCTTTCAGAATCTCAATGATGGTGTTTAAGCTGTCGTCTCTCCCTTGTGCATCTGATAATTTTTGGAAGAAGTTCCTATTATCTCTAAGGCACATAACAGCTAGATTACGACTTAAAGCGTCAACGTGACTTATGTTGCTGCCCGCTCGATACTCTATCCAGTAGTCGAATTCCTCTAGAAGCAGTGCCCACCTGGCTACTCTGGTGGCCAGATCACTTTTATTCATCGTGCATTCAAAAGCTTTACAATCGGTTACTATTTTGAATCGTTGGCCAATTACATAAATACGAAACTTCTTGATGGCTTCGATCACAGCTAACACCTCCAACTCGTAACTAGAGTAGTTTTTCTCAGCATTTAATGTGCTCTTGCTCATATAAAAAACAGGATGCAGAGCATTATCTTCGTCGTCTCGCTGTAAAAGCACTGCTCCATAACCTTGTTTACTGGCATCGGTGTGCAGCTCGGTGGTTATGCCATATTTAAAAATTCTAAGTACTGGTTTAGTCGATAGCGCATTCTTCAAATCCTGTATGGCTTTTAATTCGTTTAGACCAAGAACCATTTGCCCTTCACACTTTGTTAGCTCCGTCAACGGCTTTGCTCATATTGAAAAATTTGGATTGTACTTCCTAAAGTAACCGGCCAGGCCTAAGAAACTTTGAAGCTGATTGGTTGTCCTTGGAATGGGGAACTTAGTTTCCGCTTTAATCTTCGCATCGGATGGTGCCACTGTGCCGTTGCCAATCAGATGGCCTAAATACTCAATTTTGTGCTGCATAAATTGACACTTCTTCCACTTGAACTTCAAACCATTTGCTGCTGCTACATCAAGAGCCTTTTTTAAATCACTCAAGCTTTCTTCAATGGTCTTCGATGGTAATACAATATGATCGATTACCACTGCCTCTCGAATAAGGTCACTGAAAATGAATGAATTTATGTACTTCTGAAAAGTACTTGGTGATTTGCATAAACTAGAAGGAACTTTTAAGAACTCAAACTGTCCGCTTTGAATAACAAATGCAGTGAATTTTCTGCTGCTTTCTTCCACGATGACATGGAAAAAGCCATTTTCTAAGTCCAGGGTCGTAAAAAATAAAGTGTCTTGCAGACGATCAATTTGGTCCTCTATCACCGGTAACGGGAATCTGTCTTTGTGGATTTCCTGGTTGACGGCCCTGTAATCAATACACAATCGATGAGTTCCATCTTTCTTTCTGACAAGCACGACTTGACTGGCGTAGTCTGCAATGCTTTCTCGTACAATGCCGTCTCGAATCCATTGCTCAATTTGATCGATCGTTTCCACAGGTGGGAATCATCGTGGTGACCGGTAAACCGGCTTGTCGTCAATTGGCACGATCTTCATCACAACAGGAGAATGTTTAGGCTTCGTTGGCGAGTAGTTTTCAACTAAGCTTTTCACGACGCTGCGGACTTCATTGTTCGGAATGGCTGAAAAATTGATATCCCGCTGCGCCTCCTGGAATATGCTGTCATCCATCTTCGTTAAAAAGCAATTAGCCTCATCTTCTTCTTCAGGTACATAGTTTGCTTCTTTTTCAGCCTTCGTTACGCTCGTTTCGCCTTTTACAATTTTTACTACCGCCTTATTAAGCAGACTCATTCCAATTATAATATCGGGACCAACAAAGCCATTATCCACAATGCAGAATTTAATATCATTGAACAAAACGCCATCTAGGCACAAGTTAGCTATGCGATAATGTTTGCTCCGATACCTGTCAATAAAAGTCGCGATTTTGTAGAAATATTTTACGGACGGACTACCTGAAGTTGACACTTTTTCAAAAGACAGACGTCACTACCAGCGTCCATTAGTCCATAAAGCACCACGCCATTAAGAATTACTGGATGCATCATATTCGTTTTTTGCTCCATATTCGATGAAATTTTTATCTGCATAGGGCAATCTGACTGTTTATGATCAAAATTGTTGCATCCGAAACATTTTGGAACATTTGATTTTTCTGGGCATGCATATGATTCGTGTTCTGAAGAGCCACAATTAAATCAGTACCGCGTTTTATTACTGCAACTCTTTTGCATATTTCTCGACAAATTGGCTACATGTTCACGATTGCCTCTATTGGAGTTCCCAAATTAATTTTCGCTTTTCATTTGTTCATAAATAGAAAGCTTTTCTTTAAATTGAGTAGTTGTGTGTGCACCGTATAAAACTGATTTGCTTACAGCTGAGTCTTTGAAGCCATTTATCACATAACGGAACACAGAACTGTTATCTACATTTGCTTGACTACCTATATCTAGCATACGATAAAGGTATTCACGGTATGTTTCTTCATTTTTCTTCTTCGTTTCACGTAACCTTTTATGTACATCACAGCTAGATAAGTTACTTCCGAATTCCGTTAATAAAGCATTTTTAGCTGATTGTACGACACCGGTTTTGCCTCACACTCGACAAACAATTTTGGGGTTCCCGAAAGAGACTTTTTACAAAAAACAAAACGTTGTACGGCGTTCCAATGAAATGCATTTGCATATGTTCCGAAGTCATCGATCCATGTTTTAATATTTACCGCGGTGTCACTGCAGCATAGTTCATGCTGAAACCTGTATTTGCATCGTTTAAATCCATCGTTGTTTGTGGAAATTCAACATCCACTGCTGATCCACTTCGTTGCAAATTTCTAAGTCGCCTGGCGCTCATTCCGAGTGTTGTCCTATCCAACGTATGATAACGACTTTTCTTTTGTACAAATTAGTATTCCTTTCCTTCTTATTGCTCGTGCAATTCTAATAAATCTCGCTATAAAGTTATGTACATACCAAGTACATAAACGAAATCAGCGTCCACGTGTGTAGTCATCATCCTCCGATTGACAACTGACTTGTAGAAGTTTATTTGGTATACCGCATATGCGGTATGCCAAATATATATATATATATATATATATATATATATATATATATATAAATATATATATATATATATATATATATATATATAAATATATATATAATATATATATAAATATATATATAAATATATATATATATATATATATATATATATATATATATAAATATATATATATATATATATATATATATAAATATATATATAAATATATATATAAATATATATATATATATATATATATATATATATATATATATATATAAATATAAATATATATATATATATATATATATATATATTTATATTTATATATATATATATTTATATATATATATATATATATATATATATATATATACATATATATATATATATATGTTTAAGTGTGACATGCTTCAGCCGGGGATTGAACCCACGATCTGCAGATCAGAAGGCCAAAACACTAACCACTGAGCTACGGCATCCACTTTTCCGATACACGTATATATTTTGTTGCCCTATTTATAAGAATCCATTGTCAGAAATTTGCTATTTGTTTAATGTTATTAATATTAACTTTGAACACTTCTCGCATTCATAGCGAATATTTTCTTCTCAACGGGAGTCCGTGCGTAATTAATGCGTCGTTTGTCATATCCATTCATTGTGTACATAATTTTCCGTTGAAAGTGGACTTTTTATATCTGGTTTTTTAACAAAAGGTTTCACAATTTTTCCCATATTCGGGACGAATAATTGTTTCTCGACGGATGCCCGTGTGTAATTAATTATCGCCATGATAGATTATTAAAAACATGATCTATTATATTATAAATTTAGGGATTAGCCGAATCAGACCACTTATATGGGTCCCTTTTCGTCCCTCAAATCGTGTGTTAATTATTTGTTCGGTTGCAGAATTCTTCTACTTCCTCCTCATAATAACATCACGCGTTATTTCAAGCATCTCTTTGTGGGGTATGTTCCACATTTCGAGTTCATCAATAAATTGGCGACCCAGTGTGGACATCCTCCTGCTTGCCAATGCAGGACACTGGCACACTATGTGCGCCGCTGTCTCTGCCTCTTCCATGCATAATCTGCAAATATCAGCATCCTCCCCTTCAACAAGACCCATCTTGCTGAGGTGGTACCTGAAATTGCCATGCCCAGTTATTAATGCAGTCAAACAGCTTAGAGTCATTCGTCCTAGACTGAGAGTCCTCTCCGATTCACTGCCCTTTGATAGCCTCAACGAAGCCTTTGCCTGTCTACAAGTAGATAAGTTCTCCCATCTCGTGAGATGAAGTTTCTTTATCCACTCTTCGACCTTTGCCTTCACCGTCCCGCTGCTGAGAGCAACTACTGGTTCCGGTCCATAAAATTCAGCTTCAGATCCTTGTCTAGCCAAGGAGTCTGCAGCTTCAT
This sequence comes from Megamerina dolium, assembly GCA_963854835.1. NCBI lineage: Eukaryota > Metazoa > Arthropoda > Insecta > Diptera > Megamerinidae > Megamerina > Megamerina dolium. The sequence continues at coordinate 54,199,341 of OY978525.1, read as the reverse complement.
TCTGTTCTATACCAATGTGTCCCTTCACCCACATAAGACTAATCGCATTACTACGAGCACACCCATTAAGTTTCTGAACATATTCGAGCGCCAACTTAAAAGATACCGTAGGTTGTTGCAGCCGCCTGACCACCGCCTGGTTATCGAGTGCTAGCAAGATTTTCTTACCTTGCACCTTTCCATCCAGTAGATGGTCTAGCGCATGCATTAGACCTAGCATTTCTGCTTGGTATACCGATACGTATCTTCCCAGATTCAGAGTGCATGCCAGTCCCAACTCTTTAGAGTTGGGACTGGCGTGAGGCCGTCTTCAATGAGTGTTCTGTGTGACTTTTCAGTCATCTTCAGCCTACCCATTCCCTCCATTGGCATCTGCGCCTCCTTTACACTGCTATATAGCAGTGACAGGATGCCCCTGTGCCCCCTCTCTGTGCCGAATCCATACCAATTATTGGTTGTCTTCAGACGTAATGCTGTTAATGCCGCTGACTTCATAATATGCAAGTCCAACGGCAGCAGCCCGAGAAAGACTTCCAATGCTTCTACTGGGGTCGTCCGGATAGCTCCGGTAATCCCAATACAAGCCATTCTTTGTACCCTATCCTACTTGCTTTTCGCGGTCTTTTGGGTGACCTTAGGCCACCAGACCACAGCAGCATATGTTATTAAGGGTCTGACCATCGTTGTGCAGATCCAGTGCGCTGCTCTGGGAGTGATTCCCCACATGAGACCGAACACTCTCTTACACTGATGCAATACCCGCTTGCCCTTCTGAATCTTGTCATCGACGTGACTATTCCAAGTCAGCTTGTTATCCAGGATGACACCTAGATACTTTACTTCCTTGGATACGTTGATGTTCGATCCAAAAAGCCTAAGAGGGTCTATTGTTAGTCCAGTCCTCCTTTTAGTAAAGAGTACTGTTTCCGACTTACTAGCATTTACAGAGAGACCTTGTTCCGTGCACCGTCCTTCAACCATTTTGAGTGCACCTCTCATGGTATCATAAATAGTGTCCAGGAACTTACCGCTCACCGTTACCGCTATGTCATCTGCATACCCGACGGTGTGTATGCCTTTTGAGTCCAGAAGCTGAAGTAGGGAATCGACCGTGATGTTCCAAAGGATGGGCGATAATACTCCCCCCTGTGGACACCCTTTGACTACCCTACCTCTGAGTCTGTAACTCCCATTTTGAAAGTTTATTGCCCTTTTCCTCAGCATGCTGTCCACCCACCTTATAATGGTTGGGCTGACTTCACGAGAAGCAAGGGCCATCCTTAGCTTATCGAAACCAATCTTATCGAAGGCACCTTCTATATCCATAAAAGTAGACATAGATATCCCTCCACAAGACAGTTCCCTCTCCGCTACGCGAACGAGTTCGTGCAGGGCCGTTTCAGTGGATTTGCCAGCTCTGTACGAGTGCTGACACCTGTTCAGTGGTTTTGTCAGAAGCGTTGTCCTTTCCATGTAGTCCGCCAGTACTCCTTCCATACATTTAAGCAGAAAGGTGGTCAAGCTAACCGGCCGGAAAGATTTAGCCTCTGAGTAGTCCCTATTTCCCGGCTTTGGAAGAAAGACAACCTTAGTCTCTCTCCATTGAGTCGGGATATATCCTGTAGCCAGGCAAGTAATAAATATTCCCAGAAGCCTGTCTACCAGAGCTTCTGCTCCCCACTGAAGTAGGGCTGGAAATATCCCATCTGTACCCGCTGTTTTGAATGGAGAGAAACGCTTAATGGCGTTTATCACTCCATCTCTGGTGACTATCCTTTCAGCTTCCAATCTTTCATTTCTGTTTGCACCCTTGCGGGTGGCTTCCCAAGGATCTTCCGATCCAAAGCTTCCTGGAAAATGCACCTCCATCAGGTATTTCAGTGACTCTCCGATTGTCTCTGTAAAGGATCCATTCGTTTTGCGAATTAATCCCAACTTTTACATCGGGTCCTTTGATATGATCCTCTGTAATATACATACATCGGTCATATCTTGCATATTTGAGCAAAATTCCCTCCACGTTTTCCTTTTACGGTTGCGTAGAGTCTTCTTCAGCTCCCTTTTCTTTGACTTGTAGTTGTCCCATGCGTTGGGGTCCCTTCTCATGTGACGATTAAAAGCCTTCCTTGTCTCCTTTTTCATGGATTCCAGTTCCCCATTCCACCATGGAGTGGGATCTCCTTCGTCCACTACCGTCAGATTACATGAAGCTTCAAATGCTTTGATCATGGCTGAGCTGATAGCCCTCACCTGATACTCAATATCTGCAGTTGTTCTAGGTCTCTTAAATCTCCTTGGCAATAATTCCTCAAGAACTTCGCAGTACCTTGTACAATCCGTTCGTTTCGGTATCCTTACCATTCTACAGTCGTTCCTATGTCTTTTATCGGACGTAATCCCAAACTGAATGGCCCTGTGGTCCGACATGGTTAGTCTATCCACAACCCTCCAGTCCAAAATCCTACCCAACATTTTGACATTCGTCAGAGTAACATCAATAACCTCGCAACGACGTGCGTCGACAAAGGTCGGTTCTGTTCCCCTATTGGCAACTTGTAGACCAAATCTTTCTATAAATTCGAGTAGACACTCTCCTCTATAGTTTTCATTGCTGCTGCCCCACACAGAACTGTGCTCATTGGCATCGCAACCTAAGGTCAGACCAACCCCCTTACCATCACAGAATCTCACTAGAGCTTCCACCTCTCTCGAAGGTGGTTCGTCTGGAGAATCGTATGGAAGGTATGCTGATGCGATCATAAATGATCCCGCACCGTCACCTATTCTCACTACTGTGAGATCCGGTGAACACAAGTTAGACATTAGAATCGCACGTATCCCATGTCTAACTAAAATGCATGTCCTCAACTTCCCCTCTGTTTGTGGATAAAACAAAGTGGTCTTTTGTGCAGATAGGCCTTTGATCCTTCCATGAAGAATCCAGGGCTCCTGAACTAGTGCAATGTCAAGCTCATCCTCATCGAAGCTCCGCACCATCATTGCTGATGCTGCTTTGCTGTGGAGAATATTGAGTTGACACACATTTAGTGATTCCTGGCGCGGGACCCACCTCCCGCCCTGATGGCTTCTTCTTTGCAGAATCTGCCACTAGCCCCACGCCAGGAGCTGCGTCGCACCCCTCATACTGCATCCTTCTGGAATCTAACGACGGCCTGTTCAAGACCGCAGTTGAGTCTCCCCCCTGCGATCCTGACGGCCTCCGCGTCCTCCCTAGGACACAGCACGGTGAGTACAACACTTGCCCTTTCTGCCTCGCCAAACCCTTCTGTGCGGATAACACTCCATTTGGAAGTGTCCTTCACACAGACGTTCTGGCGCTGCAGCCTTCTGAGGATGATGTCGCTGGCCACAGCATTGCCATGAGCAACAATCACCATCTTCCTCTTTGTCGACAAGGCAGTTAGGCTGTCACATTTGAGCTTCGCACCCTCCCACAAACCGGTTAGGTGCTCCACTGACTTGCACAGCCATTGCTTGGATAGCTGATTTTTGCACCTTAGTACAATCAATCCGCTATCCACCCTTGCCCTGCCGACAAATCCAATGTCATTGACATCGTCTTCAAGAGACTCCATGGCATCCAACAAAGATACCTTGAAGGTACTCAGATGAGTATCCTCCAGAAGCCCCTCTAGTGACAAGTCCATGACTCCCATAACGAGGTCAGCTTCCGCTACTTGAGCGTAAGTCTTCCTCGCCCTGGTGGGCTCGCCCTTTGCCTGTTCAGCCCGACGTTTAGGCGCTCTTCCAAGACCGCTCGGCCCAGGTACCGCATGCGAGGACTGTGAGTCCGCTGGGTTAACAATCTTTCCAGATTGTCCACCCCGCTCATCACCTCCCGACGTCGGATTTCCCTGTCCCGTCGTTCCCAGAGCTACTCTACCCGTGTTAGGCTTGGGCCTCGAGCCCCTTTCGGAGCGACTGACGGCCTTTATAATTGGCCGTCCATCTCTCCGAGCATTTGCCCCTTTTGGTGTCTGCGTGGAAGAATTATCAACCTTCTCAAGAGACGGTTGTCCATCCTTCCCAGCATCCACCTCAATTGGCCCCTCCGTCGTCTTCGGATGAGGCTCCTCAGGCGTTGAACTTTTCAAAGTGGTTCCGGAACTATCGCCCCTGAACCTCTTCCCCGAGTTCATGATCTAACTAAAATACTATGCCCAAGTCATTTCAATGCTTAAAAATTGTTTTTTTTTTTTGTATTTTTGTATATTGGATCTAATGGAACAAGCTTTAATTGCAGTTTATATTTTTGGGGGTTTTGATGTAATTTCTACCATGTTATAACAAAATAAAAAGCGACTAGTACCATACTTACGATACTTGGTTATATTGCTGTTTCTTTTATTGAAGTCTAGGGCGTTTTAAGTGTAGTGGTATCATATGGTCACATATGCATACCAGTTGCACACTGTCATTCTTGCGTGCATGTTTAAGGACACACATCCCTGCAAAACTTGAAAGACCGAAACTACAATACACTTGCAAAGTGTTTCAATTGTCACTAATACATAAATACTATTTCAATTTTTTTTAAATATTCTAACTCCCTCGCACACATTGCATGCATGTGAATGGTGAAATTTTGAGAAAAAGAAAATGAACAAAAAGAAACAAAACTGATTTTGTTGTTGAATTGATTAATACAGACAAATGTAAAATACACAACATTTATATGTTGCCGTAGCTCAGTGGTTAGCGCGTTGACGTTCTGATATGCATGTTGTGAGTTCAATCCCCGGCGTAGGCAGACCGATGTTAATATCTAAAGAACTTTTCTTTCAAATGTTACTCCACCTATTGGCAAGCAATTTGTGAATACTTAAGGAAAAAATAGTAAACAAAGAGTTCTGCCGTTGCAAAGCTCAGCAAAGTAAGTGTACTGTGCTATTACTTTAATAATTTTTTTTAATGTAAGAATTTATGTTGTTTTTATATAATAAATTTCTTTTAATGGTAAGTAAGTAGGTACGTAGAATGGCTGCGACCCTGCTCGCTCAACTAGCAAACAAAATGGCGTTTTGTGCCATAAATCTCGTTAGGACCTACTGAGTGTTAAAGGATATGTTACAACCAGCCGGAGCTGTTTATAAATTGTAGTATATGGGAGATCTCTATTTTAGATAACTGTCTTAGGTTATCAAAGAAAGGATTACCTAAAGATGTTAATCTGTCGGCCGGACTAAGGCCGGGCATTTACACAAGAAATGCCCCACCGTCTCTTTAGCAGCTATGTCGATACAGTTTCTGCAATGGTCGTTGTGCGGAATACCCTGCATGTGTACCAATGGCCTGTGCACACTGCTATTAGTTTGTGTATGACGGCCCTAGATCTAATCAGCAGGCCCCTTGTCCTCTTCTCATTGTAGTCTGGCCAGGTGGCATTTGAAATTGCGTAGTATTTTTGAATAATTCCCTTGGCTTCGGCTAATGGATGAACCTCTACGGGCTAGCTCATCAGCACTTTCGTTACCTGCGATTCCCTTGTGTCATGGAACCCAGATAACTGATATTTCGAGGTTGGCAGTTAGTGAGATTATTATTTGTTTACATGTCCCGACCAGCTTTGAGCTAATAATTAGTGCGGTTTACGCCTTTACAGCTGTCTGGCTGTCACAGAGTATTGTTGCCTTCCCAGTTATGTTCCTCTGCACAATCGCGTATACTTCCGCCTGGAACACACTGCAGTAAGATGGGAGTTTTACGGACGTTGATGTTTCTAAAGACTCTGAGTAGATTCCTGCTCCAACTTCAGAGTCCATTTTGGAGCCACCACTAAAAATTTGTATATCCCTACCGGCCGGTCTATTCCACCTTTCTTCCTCTCATTCCTACTTGGAAATACAGCCTTAATGCCACCCTCAAAAGCCAGCTTGCAAGGGCAAAACTCCGTCCTGTTGTCAATTATATCTATAGGTACATGTCTAAGGATACTACTGTGTCCTTGTTGAGTACACTTCCCATATCCAGATTCCCTGAGCCTGAGTATCGTTTGCGATGCAATACATAGTATGTGCAACTCAATTGGGAGAAGGTTCAAAATAGGATCCAAGGCTGTAGTGGGGTTGGTGCGCCAGGCTCTAGTGGTACCAACACACGCAGTGCTCTGAACTTTCCGTAATTTATTGGTGTTGTAGTTCTTCCGAAAAGCTTCCCACAAAACTACAGAGTGATAGATCAGCACCAATCTCACCACCGCTTCGTACATCCGGAGTACCATGTTTGGCCTTAGACCCCACTTCTTACCAAACATCGATTTGCAAGCATAGAAATCGATATAGACCTTTCGTACTCTCTCCTCGATACATGTTTTCCAATCCAGTATGCAGTCTATAGTGAATCCCAGATACTTGGTACTGTTCGATAAGGTTAGTTGTTGTCCATTTAATGTTGGTAGTCTGAAGGTAGGTGGTTTGTACTTCCTCGTAAAGAGCAGTAACTTCGTCTTATCCGGATTCAAGCTAAGGCCACATTCTTATGCCCACCTTATTAGTTTTGCTAATGTTCTTTCCATGATTTCACTCATCACTCAAGCGAAGAGACCCGAAACTATGATCGCCACATCATCTGCGTATGCTACAATCTTAACGCCATTTGCGTTAAGTTCCACAAGGATATCGTTTATAGTTATGAGCCAAATCAGGGGCGACAGAACGCCCCCCTGCTACGTTTCGCACCCCCTAGCTCAGCTGCTATTACGCGGTTAAGAAGTAGGGATGAGATCCACTTCCTAATTGGTTCTGCTATTTCTATCTAATCGCATCTGCTTTGACGTTGTTGAACGCTCCCTCTACGTCAACAAACGCCGCCAGAGTGCATTGTTTCCGCAGAAGGGACTTCTCCACTGTGAGTACCACCTCATGTAGCACAGTTTCTGTTGACGTCCCTCTCAAGTACGCATGTTGCACTGTAGAGAGATTGCTCATCTAGAAGCTCCCGTATATGTAAGTCTAAGATTCTCTCTAGAGTTTTGTAATACGAAGGTTATAAGGTTAAGTGTGCCGTAGCTCAGTGGTTAGTGTGTTGGCCTTCTGATCTGTAGGTCGTGGTTCAATCCCCGGCTGATGCGTAATAAATTTAATATCGAAAAGATTTTTCTTTCGAACGGTACCCATCTGTCGGCAAGCAATTAGCAATTCTTCCGACAGTAACAACTTGCCATGAAAAAGCTTCTAAAAGAACTTTGTGACAAAGCTCGGAAAAAGTGATGTCACAAGGGTTCTGCCGTTTGGAACCGGTTAAAATATGTAGGTCCCTTCTAATACAGTCCAAAATTTAACACGCACAACAGTAATGGAAGAGAAGCCCGGCCAATGAGCCCTTTGGGGCTTTAATTGCCACATATTTACATTTTTTGTAAGGCTTATTGGCCTGAAGCCCTTGGCCAATTCGTGTCCTCTTCTACCTAATTTGGGATATGGTGGGGGATATGGTTGTAGCGAATATAATCTCCTTGACAAAAGATTTCTGAGACTTCTGCATCATTATAAGAAGAATACCGTCTACCCCCGGGGATTTAAACGGTGAGAAACTATTAATTACCTAACCTATTTTCTCCTCAGTAGTGATTTTATTCAGCAGCGCCACCGATACTTTCTGCTGTACCGATTCATTTCCTTGCATTGCCTCTTCAGGACTGTCTGGAAAGTGGGTATCTATGAGGATATCTAAAGTTTCATCCGCCGATTCCGTCAAAGTGCCATCGGCGGGCTTTATAAAGGTTTTATTTGAATGATCTTTAGCCAGGATTTTGCCCAGTCTTGCTGAGTCCTTCATGGACTCATTCGACTCATTGTTCCCGCCAAGATTTTGTCTTTGCAGTCCGTACAGCTTTTTTATATTCCCTCAGGAAATCTCAATACTCCTGAAAGTCACCCGTTGGATAGCAATCATTAAAGATTCTTCTGAGCTTTGACCTCAGGTCACTCAGTTCCCGATCCCACCACGGCGGGAAGATCATCTTACTCCTCGATATAGGGCAGGCAACTTTGTACGCCACCTGAAAACTTTTTCTAGAGACTTGACACGGTCTTCGATGGGTGTTCCATTTTTACGAAGTCTGTCGCTAACTGACTTGTTTTTTTTTCGAAATCCCGCGACCAACTTAATCACCTAACCGACCGAGGGGCACGTCCGTATAACCAACAAAGCGGTGACCGATCAGTAACAGCCCAGCTGTTCTGAGCACGCGCAAAAGTAGTATCAAGTGATTTCAAACGATATTAAATATACAGCTACGGACCTAATTAATCCAACAGCTGTTTATAAAACAACGTAATTACTAAAACAACATTATTAATCATAATTAGTTTAAAGACGAGAGAATTGATGATTTTATAGCATGCAAAGGAATGTGGTAAGCAATAAATGAATAACTGTTATTGTAGTCTTTACACATGCTTCTCACAAGACTAAATAATCCAAAATTACTTTTACACATTGACAACTTTATGGCATTATAATTTCTCGACGGGCGTATTGGCACAAATAAATCTAGCTCAAAAGCAAAAACGAAGATTTGTTTTCATCTTTAAGTAATTTTGTAACGAAACAAGCATTTAACATCATTCTTCTTTTTTTAAGTGTTGGCAATGCTAAAGGTTTGAGACGGTGTTCATATGGTGGAAGGTTAACTGAAGGATCCCAGTTAGAAGAACGCAAGGCAAGAAACAGGGACTGCTTCTGAACATATTCAAAATTATCAATATAACACCTGTATTGAGGGTTCCAGACAATGGAAGCTTACTCCAGAATTGGACGGACAAGTGAAATGTAAAGAGTGTTAGTTACGCGGGGGTCATTAAACTCTTTTGACCATTCTTAATGAAGCCCAGCACTCCTTGGCCTTATTAACTCAAAAATTTATATGCAAATCGAAACGAAGTTTGAGATCTATGGTAATACCGAGATCAATAAAACTAAAATCACGCTTTAACTGTTGGTCATCAAACGAAAACTAATGTACTAGAGGTTTTTTCAGTGAAAAAGTCATGAATTTACATTTATTTAAATTTTATACCATTAGATTAGTTGAGCACCATTCAGAAAGAGAGTCTATATCTGATTGCAAACATGTTTTAGAAGCCGATGGTTAATGTGTCATGAAACATCATCTGCAAATATTAAATAAATAAATCATCTGCAAATAATAAAATAGTGCATAACAGATGATGGATGAACATTTAGGAAGAGTAAGAAGAGGACTAGCCCCAGGTGACTGCCCTGAGGGACGCCAGAAAGAACATTTGTATTTTTGGAAATTGCACTTTTGAATAGCACTTTTTGAGAGCGGTTAGTTAAATAAGATCTAATCCAGTTTACGAATATGTTAGAAAGGCCAATTAAATCTAGTTTTTTTTTAACAATAAGTCGTGGTTAACTTTATCGAAAGCCTTGCAAAAATTAGATCATGAGTAAAGCCTTTAATAACACTGGTAGAAAATTCAAGCAAATTAGTCACAGTGAATTTGCCTTACGAAAAACCATCCTGATTTAAAGATACTGTAGACTTCACATTAAAAACAAATTGCGTGATTAAGATTGCCTCAAATAGTTTAGGAATAACACTTAGCTCTGCTATACCTCGATAATTTTAAATTTCGGACTTTGAACCGCTTTTGAAAAGCGGAATGACAAATGAATTCTTCCAACTAACGGGAAAATGCCTAAACCGGAGTGAAGCAATTAAAATGTCAGCTAACGGCAAGAAAAGTAAATCTGCGCATGATTTCAGAATGCAGCTTGGAATCCTGTCGGGTTCAGGCAAATACGACAGTTTCAAAGTTTTAAGATGTCGCAAAATTTCTTCGGGAGTTATAGAAGGCATGGAACTTGAATTTATTTGCTGATTGGAAAAGGATAAGACGAATGAATATATAGAACTAAAAAAGTCTACAAAAAGGTCAGAGAAATTCTGATCGTCAGTAGATATACAATCCTTCCATTTCAATGACGAAGGGAACAGAGAACTTTTACGTTTTACATCAACAAAGTCGTAAAAAATTTTCGAGTTTGTCTGTTAATCCATTTTTAGCTTGCTAATGTATTTCTTATTTATACATTTTGAATTTAGCGGTAAGAATTTACTTCTCAAAAGGGAATATTTAAGATAATCGACTCAGCTACCAGAACTTTTGAATGATTTGTAGATGCGATTTCTCTGATTTTTTAAACTTTATAATTCTCTAGTAGACCAAGCAAGACCTCCTAAATTACAAGAGTGGTTGAGTTTGGGAATACATATTTCGAAATAGTTATAAAGGATGTTATTAAAATCTGAGGCCCAATCATCCAAATTTGAGTTGGGCGTGGGCCAGTTTACTGCGGAAAGTATTTTACATAATTTAACATAGTTGGTCTTTTTAAAGCAGAACTGTTCAAATTGCGAAGCCATATTGTACCGCACGGGGCAAAAATATTCTAAAGATACGTAGATAGTAGGATGATGGCTGTCTTCAGGGATAGCAAATGGATCACAAAGAGATAGAGTTACATCAAGAGCATCATCATTTGTTATTTTTGTTATAAAAGGAATTTACTTGTTTTAAGCCAAGCTCAGAGAATGAATCCATAAATACATTAAAGTTTTCACGAGTAGTGTATGGAATTAATTGATTATTTTCATCCAAATTCCAACAAACATGTGGCAGGTTGAAATCACCGAAAGTTAACAAAGAATCATTTAGATTAAGCATATTAAAAACATTCATAACAAGAGAAGCATATTTAAGTTATACACTGATATCCGAGATTGGGGAATGTAAGAGCATGTAATGAACACACATTTAGCTCCCAACCGAACACGAGCACATACAAATTCAAAATTTTGAATTTCCGGAAACGAAATTAAATCAGACGGAAATAAGGTCTTTATCGCTATAAGAACGAAATAAGGTCTTTATCGCTATAAGAACGAAATAAGGTCTTTATCGCTATAAGAATTGTCGATTTGAGCCAAGTTTCAGAAAAGACAAGAATATCTAACTGGCTATCAAATCTTTTCAGAAATAAGTAAGTTTTTTGTAGCATCGAAAGGACGTGATAAGGTTATAGCATTTCGGGAGTTCATATTTTCTGCTTAAACACGAATTCACGTACTATAACACTAGCAGGCCGAAAACTTTTATAAACTATGTTGTCAAATTTGCCCGCTGATACAGAAATTTTAAAAGAGGCAATTTTACGATCATAATCACAATTTAGTTTATAAACAGAAATGACATTCGCTTTCATTTTTATATCCTCTATAGTCCTAGAAGATAATCTAGAAAGAAATATTGTTTTCCTAGGTGCTACTACAACAAACTTCCTAGATAATGTTGAAACACACGGACAATCAATTATTTTAGAACTGGTAGGAGGAGTCGGATTTTTCACGACTATCACCGGAGGGGACTTCAGCACAGGCGTAGACACCCGAATATCACTTTGGACCCCATCAGCACTGTTTTCAGTGCTAAGGCCACTGCTTTTCCTTTTAGAAACTGGCATAGGTTCATCTAAGCATTTAAAATCATTGAAACGTTTCTCAAACTGATAAAACCTTCCCATTACTGATGCTAGGCCCTTGCCAATTTCCAAAAGGGCAGACCTTGTTTGCCTAAACATTGTCACAAATTCCACATCTATGGATCTACAATTTTTGAGGTTGTCCAGAACCCTGTCCAGAACATGACAAAACATTTTCAGTTTCGCTTTTAATGCTTCACTTATATAAACATTCCATTTTATAAGTATAACAACAAAAAAGCAAAACAGAAGACCAAAATTTAAAATCAACAACAGTGTGTATACGTAGAAACGCTACTTGCAAGATATTTAAAACAAATACGGTTTGAAAGGCACTGTAGTGCAAGGAAATTACAAACAATTTATAAACACACAAGTACAAGTACTGTTAAATATAAACGAATTGCAATTTACACAAGAATCTAGAATAAAATCTTAAGAAAAACACAACAAAGGATTAATTCTTTTAAAAAAGAACAAAAGCATAATATAGCATAATTAATCGATTAAATACTTAACTTCTTATTTAATGAGCACCATATAAATTTTTATCAAATATAACAATTACTTAAACGAAGTCAGTAATATTTCTATTTTGTACGAAAACACGTCTACACCGTTTGATAGCCACTTGGTACTATAAATCTACTTTTGTCTATCTATCTATATACTTGTAAATTAGATTCCAAGATGTTCGTTTGGGATTTCTATGTGGTGGTCTAATCTCCCTCTCCCAACCTAGATCAAAGAGGATCATTCGATGATCCGACAGGGAGATTCGTTGCGAAACTATCCAGTTACGAATTACAAGGGAAAATTTGTGGTTAGTGTAATTTTGAGGAGTTCTTCCGACCCCCTTTCAGGTTTCTAAACCTGGGAAAGTGAAGGTAGGTGAGTCGCCCGTGTTGCATATGTGAAGATCGTAGGATATTTTAAAATCGAAAACAGACTCACCTCTCTCATTTATTCCGCTGCTTCTCCATATCGTATGTCTGGCGTTTGAGTCGCAGCCCAATAAAACATCCTCTTTACTGGTTGTGGTATTGCTTATGAGTCGTTGAACCTTCGCGGTCATGCGCCATGTACGCAAAAGCGATCGTGAGACTATGACCGCTTTGCGACTCAATCTTGACCACTACGACATCGTAAGAACTAAAATTAGGTAGAAAGAAAAAGAAAACATTAATTGTATTTCTTACAACAATACCCATGTGTATAAAAGAAGTTGTAGAGTTGTAGAGGTGTGTAGGCCCATAGTCTTTGAGCGCCATATCCAGGATACCTGTATAAGGCAGATATCGATGTCCTCCTCTCTGAGAAGGATTATGAGGTTGTCCGAAGCGGCTTTGGCATGCTGCAAGTTAATCTGCGCCACCTTCAGCGTATCCTTGTTTGATGGTTTGCGGCGCATTTTCAGTGATGACGAGGCACCTTCCTCGGCCGGCTCGTCCAACTTGAGCCCCTCTAGGAGCTTATTGGCGTCGTCAACCTCCTCCAGGTTGTCATCAGGTGCCAACGATGCAGGAAACACCTATATTTTGGCCTCCCTGATGCCAAATACAAGTTGATTTTCTTTCTGATCGAGTACCCTCAGGGATCATTGCAGATGAACAGAAGGACTGGCTGGTTGTTGCGCTGCTGCTCTTCGGTCTTAATCACCGACCAGTCATCCATCGGGACACCTGAGTTTTGCAGCTTCAAACATTAGATTCGTCGAATTTCATTTCCATTTTGGGCAACCAAATACGCGCCCGGGGCCTCCTGGGAATCTCCGCAGCCGGTATAATCTTCAGCGAAATACCATCCCATGCGTTACTAATCTTAGTTACGCATTTGCCCGGAAATTCGCTCGAGGATCCGTCCGCACCCGACAGCCGCGACAAATTTCCTCGCAGTTGAAGGCAGAAACTGGAGTCTGCTTTTCCAAGAGGTATTCGACTACCATATCAGGTATCTCAATGGAGTTCCACATTGCCAGTATCGGCCTTCCATTATTTCTCTTCGCGTCAACAATAGAAACCTGAAAACGTCCTGATGTTCAGGAGGTCTCTGAACATCTCACTATAGGTTTGCTTTGATGACGCTAGCGCAACAGCGGAAAGACCCTTCCCTGCTGGGAGTACTTGCCTTTCTTTGCGGGGTGATCGGTCACGTCTTGTGACCGATGCTGCGGACCCATTTGTTGTTGTGGTTGTGCTGTTCTATTTGCGAGGGACGTTTCGTACTGCTTGACCGCCGCCTCGTATCTGGCCTTGTCCTCGGCATTCCGCTCGTGGACTTGACCATCTCTCTGGTTTTTAGCAATCTTATCAAGGATGAAAAACGCCCTTTGATACCACGCTTTCAGCAGGCTGACGATTTCTTCAACTTTTTGGGGGCCATTGTGGCTGACGTGCTCCCTTTGTTGGACGTAGATGGTATGTTTGGATCGGTGACAAGGGTGCTATGTCTGGCACCCTTGTATTCCTTGGTTTTGACGCCCTTTTGACTAGTAACCACCAAGAGTTCGTCCTTCGAAAGCATTCTCAGAGCGCTCTCCCTTTCTTCCTTTTTTTGTTTTGTTGTTTATGCTGTATGTTTGATTCCACGAGTAAAGTGGAAAGTAGGGTCCCCTAGCAGAGTCACTATACCAGGGTAAGGCACTTAACACAACCGACCTTGCCTGGGCATTGGTGGGGATCGTTAACGACTTGGTTCTTTACACACTACCAGGTATTCAGCTCTCAGGATGGGTACCTCAACACCTTAGCTTAAAGTGTTGAGTCGTCAGAGCCTCTTCTGTTATCGACAGGATGCATCGACTTGTAGGTGAGTTTGATAATTGGATAGGAGAGGTTTCATAATCGCGTCACTACCCCATTAACATCCTTTCTTTTAAAGAAAAAAAAGTAAATATATATTTAAAAAAGACTTGTTTGCTCTTTTCGAGATTTGAACCCGGGCCTTTGTCAATCGAGAGTTTGCTACTGGACTATGTGACGCTGTTGACTAAAAAGTGGTTTCATCTTACACTATTTAAATTGAGAAATGTTAAATCACACATATGGAAACAAAAGAAGCGAAACGGTAAAAAAATCTTAAAATGACCTTCATACACACACACACCACACCCAAATGAGCTTGCCGCTCATCTGATGGCATCATCGCGAATCTTTTCAAGGCTAAAAAGGTAAATACCGCTACAGCTTGTGCTATAGCTCCACAGCTTTAAAATAATTTATTAGAGAAGGATGTTCCACAGAGAACATACCTTCCACATGTTATTATCTGCCATAACTTTCCTTAGTTTAAGTTAAATTTTTGTAAAATGGCGATTATTGTATTTAGACGAAGGTGATGCGAAATATACGGAAAGTTTCAGTCATGGCTCCACGTAAAATTACTACGCAATTAACCAGTAAACTTCTTTCAGGGATACGAACACGCATAAATCATTTTTTTTATTATATTATATTCGCCACACACACTTTCAAGTGGCAACCATATTACATACAAAAGCGGTCAAATACAAAGTCTTCTATTACAAGAAAGACCCAAATATTATGATCGTTGTGTAATCGAAACTGATCAATCACATATGGTACCCATATGAGGATGACAATAATCATGATAATAATTATGCTGAATGTTGTGTGTAAATGTGATACGTACCAGTTCACCAATGGGAAAAATTGTAACGAGGACGACAGCATTCTGAATGCCGATTAGTCATCGTCTAAATAGTGGGTCGTCATGCGGAAAGGCTAGGAGAGTAGAATTGTATATAGAATTATAAAGTTAGAATTTTATCTGAACCAAACCGAACATTTCTTTTGGACAAATGTAAAGTTTGACTCATGTTGAGCTGAAATGAAAGGAGCGGTGAAACCGCTTTCGACTTACTGGCGGTAGGTGTACTCATAAATTGTTATACAGTACTAGCTGTTAGCATTTTGCCTTCATTCATACTGCACCAATATTAACAAGAGAAATATAATTACCGTACATTACATTAGGTACTGTTCCGTAATAGATGTACTCCAAACGGAATTGATTCGCACCTGTTTGTGGTTAAACATTGAATGACTTTTATTGATTAATTGTTGATCTTTTATACAATAAAAGTGCTTATTCTGTAATTTGACATTCTGTGGGAAAATTCTTACATAAGTATTTTACTAAATTAATTCAATAACATTTGCACGCAGAATCGATTAATGTGTATTGTGCAAAATGTGTTTTAACAATATGCTATAATTATATTTGAGTTGATAATAATTTTGTTGTTGTTAACAATATGCTATAATGATATATGACCTGATAATAATTTAATTGTTGTTATAACAGGTACTATTATCAATTTTTGATGTAAAACTTCTTAGGTGGCTGTGTCGCAAATGAAGTGTGAAATTTTTAAAGCAATTTTCGTTACATGACTAGGAAAGAATATGTAGCATAGATAAAGAGAGATTGAGAAAGAAAGCAATGTATGTACAATGATACAAAGCAATAGATCATGATTCAATGGTTCATAATAATAGATAGTGTATATGTGTTAAGGGGGAGAAAGAATGCAACCAGCGAAAAATAAACGAATAATAACGATTAATGCGAGAGTAAAATATTAGGCAAATACAATACAACATGTATGCACAATATAAAAGCAATCCCACATGCCTCATAGCCATACCTAAACAAAATCGTCGGCGTGTTTCTTTGTCAGAAAGTTCTTATGCACATACAAATTGTATGACGCAAACCACAATAACGTGATGGCAGCACCGAGCAGTTGAAAAATCCGATTTTGACAGCGCGTTATGAAATGAAGTTGTTTGTGAAAAACGGGTAAATTGACATTGTTTGAAAAAGTTTGTTACACCAAAGCTTGTTCTGCACAAATGGAGGTTAGTAGTTTTTACTTCATTAATTAATATTAATATTCAATAATTTCATTTAAATTTAATTTAATTAAATCTTTTTTTTTAATTATAAGACATAAATAAAAAAATATCTAAACTGGTGTATGCAAATCCATTCATTTATAAAAAGACTGATGTGCAATACAAAGACGTTAAATATACGGAACAGGTTTGATAGCACGCAAATCTACTGGGTAATTTAAGCAATCTTATATGGCTTTATATATTTTTAATAAACTACACTCTGAACTGGTTATGGCGTCAAGAAAACATGGTGATTCTTCTCAATTAAAGTATTTTCTCCTGTAGATTAAAATCCATAATTGGGACGGCTTTTGGAAAGTTCACGGTTTCTATCGCAACTCTTATACTGCATCATGATTCTCAGCATCAAGTTTATAATTTATAAATTTATAAATTTTATTTATTTAATTTATTGTCTTAACAAATTTATTGTGCACTAAATTTGAATTTGTTCTTATGAAATAAAAATACATATCTTTGTTCCTAGTTGTCAGAGTTTGACGCACCGTCGCCGCTCTTGTTTAAGTATGACACTTCGGCATTTAACGCTAGGCTGCAGAAAATGCTCCACTCAACTCGTGGTTTAGGTATGGCTGTCACAGTCAGATATAAACTGAAAATGTTATTGTGTTCGTGTTATTACCAAAGAATATTGAACTAAAGAAGAAGCGTGACCAAACATATATGAATTTCAAGCAAGACTAAAAATGCGACCTCTCAGTCGTGCAGCGAGCGCTGAAAATGTTCACTCAAAATCCGACATTCTTTGTGGTGCTCTCGCTTTTTTGTTGATTAACCTACTCATTTGAAAATTTTATAATTCTTTATGCAAAGTTGATATTTACGCAAGTGTAGATGCGTGTGTGTACCAATGCGAGTGTAATCGCCGAGAGACGAAAAATTTGTGTGTTGATTTACTATCTACTACCCATCTACTAGAGTTCCGATGTACAATTGTAGGATGGGAAGCTCGTTCCACCATGGAACCATTCTTTTCAGTACTGTAGATCGAGCAGAGTTGCTGCGGTTTAGGGCAGTGGATAGAAGATTTTGGTAATTTTCCGCTACTACCACAAGTTCCAGTGGAAACTTTATGCGGAGAGCGCAAGTATAAACATAAGAAAATTAAGAAGTAACTCACATCTAGAGTTGTTATCTCTGCTTCCCAACACAACATGGTGCGCCTTTGTGTTGCACCCGATGACGAGTTGTTGTTTTTGTGACCGGCAATATTCCACCATTTTTAGTCTTGCGTGAAATTCATGTATGTATAGTCACGCAACTTCTTTAGATGAATATTCTTTGTTATTACGCGCTCACATCTATATGGGGGACAGATTCTATACAGTATTGCCAGGACTTCAAAAATAAAAAAGCTAGATCGACCAATGAAACGCTAAAAAAGCTAAATGGCCCGAAAAAAAAATGTTAAGTATTGCCATCCTTTTCAACATTTCATAAACAGTTTATATTTTATTTTTAACATGTAGGCATGTAAGGTCGTGGGTGCCGTAGCTCAGTGGTTAGTGTGTTCGCCTTCTGATCTGTAGGTTGTGGTTCAATCCCCGGCTGATGCATAACAAATTTAATATCGATAAGATTTTTCTTTCGAATGGTACCCACCTGTCGGCAAGCAATTGGCAGTTCTTCCGACAGTAACAACTTGCCATGAAAAAGCTTCTGAAAAAACTCTGTGACAAAGCTCAGAAAAAGTGATGTCACAAGAGTTCTGCCGTTCGGAACCGGCTAAAATAAGTAGGTCCCTTCTAATACAGTCCAAAATTTAGCACGCACAACAGTAATGGAAGAGAAGCTCGGCCAATGAGCCCTTTGGGGCTTTAAGTGCCACATATTTTTTTTTTATATAATAACATTTTTAATTATATAAACAACGCGGAATAATGTATGAATAATTCAACTCTTGGAAATATTGTGATGTGACATTCTGTCAAATTCACTGAGAACCGATTATAGGTAAAAGATGGGTGGAACCTTAATATTCTGTGTGTGGGTGTGCTTTCACACAATATGAGATATACATACATATATAATTATAATATAATTATAGTATAATTAACAAGGTAAGGCGTTCCGAGAGAGGAATTTTGATTCTCTCATTTTGAAATAAGTGTGAATAAGTGAAAAATTCGAAAACATTATGTAACATAAACCCTTGGTTGTGTATAAGAGTCAAACATCTCACATGCACTTGTTTATTCTTTCTTTTCGATTATTACTAATTTTATTTTAATTACATCAATCGATGATCGATTTAGGCCGAACATATAATGCGGCGTCAGTCTTCTCTGTTCTTCGCTTGCTGACGCCAATTGGATATTCCAAGCGCCGCCAGGTTACCCAACACTCGGTCTTTCCAACACAGTTTTGGTATTCCTCTTCTTTTGCGTCCTCCAGCGGGTGTCGAATTAAATACCCTTTTCGCTGGAGCGTCTTCTTCCATTCACTCGACATGACCCAGCCAGCGCAGCCGATGGATTTTGATTCGCCAGATTATGTCAATATCAGCGTACAGCTCATACAGCTCATCATTGTACCTTATTCGGTACTCGCCATTAACACAAATAGGTCCTAAGATCCTGCGCAGAACTTTTCTCTCGAAAACTCCAAACATCCTCTCATCCGTGGTGGAAATTGTCCAGGCTTCTGCGCCGTATGTTAGGAAAGGAATAATAAGGGACTTGTAGAGTGTGATTTTCGATCTTCGAGAGAGGGCTCGACTACTCAATTGCGTACTCAGCCCAAAGTAACACCTGCTAACAAAAGTTATCCTACATATGATCTCCAGGCTGATGTCATTACAATTGTTGATGCTGGTTCCGAGATAGACGAAGTCCTTTATCACCTCCAAAGTGTTATTGTCAACAGTGACGCCGGGACTCTTTGTTTGTTGACACTAGATATTTCGTCTTACCCTCGTTCACCGTAAGACCCATTCGACGTGACTCTCATTCCAATTCAGAGAATGCTGCACTGACTGCTCGTGAGTATACGCCTGCAGCATGACACTTTTGTTAAATATAGTGCCATTATATCGTAAATCTGCAGCTCGTATAATTTTCTCCATAATAAGGTTGAAGAGTCACACGATAACGAATCACCTCGTCTGAAAGCTCGTTCGGTATTGAACAAAGGAGAGAGGTCCTTTTCAATTTTCACTGCACAACGAGAGTTAAGCAGTGCCATTCTGCAAAGTCGAATGAATTTTGCAGGTACACCAAATTCAGACATAGCTGTGTAGAGGTAATCCCTTATCGGACTGTTGAAAGCAGCTTTATAATCGACGAATAGGTGGTGTGTGTCGATTTGTTTTGCTTTGGTCTTTTCCAGGATTTGGCGTAGTTTGAAAATTTAATCGATGATGGATTTATTCGGTCTGAAGCCACATTGCTAAAGTCCAATCAGCTTACTGAGCATAGGCTTCAATCTTTCACACAATATGCACAATAAGACCTTGTATGCGATGTAGGAGATTTATTCCACGGTAGTTGGCGCAAATTGTGGGGTCTCCTTTCTTATGTATGGGGCAGAGAACACTGAGACTTCAATCATTGGGCATGCTTTCGTCCAACCATATTCTGCGTATGAGCTTGTGTATGCAGGTGAGCAGCTAATCACCGCCTGTCTTCAACAACTAGTCATGCAGGCCATCTGCACCTGCTACTTTGTTATTCTTCAGCCTCATTATGGCTGTTTTAACCTCGTTACGGTCGGGTGGTGAAACGTCAACACCATCATCCGTAATTGGGGTGTTCTGGCAATCTTCTCCACTGGCGGAATTGTTCGTAGCATTATCATTCAGTAACTTGGAGAGGTGTTCCCTCCATAGACTCAGTACGCTCTGGACATCCGTAACCAGATTCACATTTCCGTCGCGTCAGGAAGAGGCTTTGGGATTTAAACCGCCACTCAGGCGAATGATCTTCTCAACGAATTTTCGAGTCTCATTCCTGCCTCTACACATCCCTATCTCCTTACACATTCGTCTTTCTAGCTTTCTTTTCTTACGCCTGAAAAGACGTCTTTCCACATTTCTCATCTTTCTGTACCACTCCTTAACAGCTCGCGTAGCACCTGGACGAAGGGTGCAGAGTAATGAGAAAAAATTGTGTTTTTGCCACATGAATGATAAGGACAAAGCTTGTCTCATATACCTGAAACAAAAACCATTATCTCTTCCCCGTGTCCTTCGCTCATAAACAAAATGTTTTTCACGGATATATTTTTGTTTCTCAAACAGGACAAATGTATGTATATTAAATTGAAGTGCGTGATCTGAAACTTAACACAAACTTTTCAGATTTGGGTATTCTTAAACTTTTGCGGAATTTTTGCATTGAAAGATTGTTAAATTTTTAAAATGAGCAAAACATTGCTACGTTCTTGTCGATAGGCAGCGTATCAGCGGGAAGATTGTCATAAGAGAAGCAACAATTGTCCTTATATTCGCTTTTGTCTCTGTTTTGTAAGTTTTCTATTTCATGCTGAGCAAAGCATTGCTACTTTCGTTTTGTAGAAGTACTAAAACTATTTTAATTGTATATACTGGAACGACTTCGTACTATTTCTGGCTTAAGGTGAATTCATACAAGGTGGTGGTAATAGTTAATTTGGGTTTTTTAAGAAGTTTTACGTCTATCACGTGTACGCTGCTGCACGCGCAAATTTTTTTTAAATATAATCTAACTACCTTAGTTTGAAAATTTTGTAAAACAAGAAAACAAAGTTATTTGCATTTTAATTAAAATAATTAAAATTGTTCGCTATGTACGATAATTGTCTGTAAATGTTACCGCATGTTTTTTCTTTGTTTAATTTTCTTTGTCGAACTTGATCGACAAAAACATTGTACCAAAATTGTTCACGTAGTGAAATTTTAGATTTGGTGAAAATATGTAAGCGTTTATTAAGTAACTTAATGCGTTACTTGATATTGAAATGTAGAAAAAAACCTTTTCATAAAAATGCATGCTTTATTTTCTTGCAAGTTATGACCAAAGCCCATAGAATACCTTATATGTTGTAACATAAAACATGTTCTGGTGGAAATGAAGAAAAATGTGATATTTCTTTACGTATTTTATTTCACTGAAATATACGTATTTATAATACATAATATTCATCTAATTAAATATTTAATATTTTTTTATTTTATTGTAAATATTAATGGTAAAAAACATACCTGCTTGCCTCGGCGTAAGCCAAAGAGAAACTTCGACTCATCTGTCAGCTATGATAGGCGGATTTACGTATATAAAGGTTTCAATAGGTTTCGGCTATTACCTAATAGTTACTTGGTTTTGTGAACATAAAGAAATCTAGTTTATATGAAATATTGTAGCAAATATTTACTAAGTATTTTCACTTTTTATACCCTGGATAATGTAATATGCAAGGTATATTCATTTCGGTCAGATGTTTGTAATCACTTGAAGGAATCCCCGGAGATATAGAACAGTATTTAACGATTTAACGATGTATTTAACGATTTAACGATGTCCGTCCGTCCGTTCGTCTGTCCGTCCGTCCGTCTGTCCGTCACCTGGCTGGTTCGCACGATAAATTGAGCAAATATTGAGCTATTTTGACGAAATTTGGCATAAGTAACCTATGATCCAAGGGTACGAAAGGGATTGATATCGGGCATGATCGGTCAATAGCCACGCCCACACCAAATTTTTAACTTGCTATAACTCACTTAATATACGATTTGAGAGAACAATATCTAGCACATAGCGTTACATTATACTGCTACAAAAGTTAGCCAAGAATGAGCGAGCCACGCCTACTGTTTACAGTAGCTCCCATACAAAGTGTCTGAACTTCCTTTAAATTTAACCAGCTGTAACTTCTGCAATCTTCGGTCTAGAATAACCATAATTGACACTTAGATTAATATGTTAGTTGGATATTATATCAGCGTGCACCGCCCACTTCGTATTGGGGCTCCCATACAAAGTTGCGGAAATTAAAACAATTTTTAAACTCCATAACTTATAAAATTAAAAAAAAATTTAAACCGCTATAACTTTCGAACTATTCAGAGTAGGAAAAGCAAATTTAAGGTGTGGATAAATATTGTAAAGGTAAATAGATTTATAAGAATGATGCAAGCCACACCGACTACTAAGCGTTGGAATTATCTTCAAAACCCATTAAAACCCCCATAACTTACAAAATACTTTTGCAAATTCAACCATATTCAACCACTGTTCCTCAAAATACTGGTGGGCTACGCCTACTTTTTAATGTAGTTCCCATACAAAATAGTGGAAATAAAAGAAAAAGATGGACATTCGAGCAAACTTTATATATACTTACTTACTTATGTGGCCATAACAACCGAATATCGATTTAGGCCGAAAATAACATGCTTCGCCAGCCATCTCTGTTCTTCGCTAGCTGGCGCCAGTTAGAAATTCCAAGCGCCGTCAGGTTCTCCAGTACTTGGTCTTTCCACCGGAGGTTTGGTCTTCCTCTTCTGAGTCGTCCTCCAGCGGGTTCCGAATATAACACCTTCTTAGCCGGAGCGTGTTCTTCCATTCGCTCGACATGACCTAGCCAGCGCAGCCGCTGGATTTTGATGCGCTTTACTATGTCAATATCGGCATACAGCTCGTACAGCTCATGGTTGTACCTTATTCGGTACTTTATATATATATATATATATATATATATATATATATATATATATATATATATATATATATATATATATATATATATATATATACACCTACATATACATAAGTTGGTCGGCCCATGCGGACGGTAAGGTCATTTTTAATTAATTACACTGTTCTAGTTTTTGGCATGAAATTTTATTATCAACTTTTCTACTTTAGAATTTTTCTGAAAAATACTTGTGCTATGGGTATCGATCAACACAGAAGGTTTGCGTCTAACCGATAGAATTTACTAGAACGTTAATACATTTTTCGTCTACAATAGAGTTATGGTATATTATATTAGGGCATTCATAAGGCGTCATAACACGTCAATTGTTATGTTATCAAGTTTATACGGTACAATACTTGTGTAAAAATCTTTGTTGTTGGTCCCTATACAAAAACTACTTAACACAATACAACTTTGTAACCTATGTGACAGACTAAGTAATGAAATATCACATACAATTATGACGGCGATATTATGAGATGTTCACATTTTTCATATTTTCATTCAGCTTAAAGTTATGACATATGACTTTATGTGATTTTATGATTCAGCTATAAAACTTTAATTTCCCATAATTTTCATAAAACTGGTTAAATACTTAGTTTTGGTATAGCACTGGAACGCATTACTTATAATTATGCAAATGTACATACTCTACTAACTGTCTTCTTTTAGCAAAGTGTTATCAGTTTCTAATGTGCTGTAATTATCTGGTTGACATTGCATTAATAATTTGTTGTCGTATTTGTAATGATTAGATTTGTATGTTAGAGCTGATAGAAATAACTTACAAAAAAGTTTAAATTGCCTTTTAATATTTAAGGGGATTCTGATGTAAAAGTATTGACTTTGGCGGAACATATAATTGCCGCTATGCCAGAACGAATCAAGGTATTTTGAGTATTTAGGAGCTGTTATAAAAATAACTTATATATTTATTAAAATTCAGAACGAAGCGGATGACATGATGATGCTCGGCAGTCCTGCTATGAACCAGGCTCTAAATTCTGAATCTAAGGAAATGAATGATCATTTTATGAAACCTTTGCTAGATTCTTTATCAAATACTCATTTTGGTAGCGATTTCAATGATAACAGTTATAGATCCAAAGATATGACCACACCGTGCTTATCCTTAAGCCCTGCTAGCTCAGGAACATTACAATCACCTGCCAGTCATCCTTTACCAGGGGCAAATGGATCAGCGAATTTAACGAGCCAACCATCCTCTATGAACCAACCAACTGAATTAATGTACACATCGAACATTATCCAATATCCGTTTGAGTTTGATTTTTCAAAACTCACACTAACAGGTTTGAGCATCAAATTAAATTTCAACATACATACATTAATACAATTTTAAATTTGTTTCACATTCCAAACAGATACGGAACAGCTAGAACTTTACGAGGCTGCCAAGTGCATCCAGAAGGCTTATCGATCCTATAAAGGCCGGCAAAAACTTGAGGAACAAAAAAAGCAACGCACGGCTGCTATCCTAATTCAAAACTACTATCGTCGTTACAAAGAATATGCTTATTTCAAACAAATGACTAATGCTGCTATAGTTATACAGAATAGATTTCGTACGTATTATCGCAATAAGCTTTTCAAAAAATCACAGGCAACAGCTACAATAGGAAATATAGATTCAGCCATTACTACTGGAAGTAGAGTTTTCAATAATTCGCAGGGTTCGTCAAATTTTTGCGATCAGCAACAACAAAAACAATTGAACCCTCAGCCTAGCACACCAAAAGAAGCAAGTCCATCTGGACCTCTAAAGTACGTATGCTTTAGGATTGTTAATTTAATTTTAAATAAATTTATACATACACATTTATTTAACATTGCAGAAGAACGTATTCGCAATCTACACAAAATAAAGCTGCCAGAAAAATTCAACAATTTATGAGACAATCACGTATTAAGTAAGTGTTTATATCTAAATACAGGGATACGCAGATTCGGAAAATCGATTTTATTTTTCATTTTCTTGAAGTCTAAAATTTCAAAAATGTTGTGTTAAAATTTCAAATCGATCGGAGCAAAACTGTCAAAATAATGCGCGCCTGAATGGCGCCTCCTTTATCTCCGAAACGACCACAGTTGCGCGTTTATCTCTAAGCGTGCGCTGCCGACAAGCGGGTATAATATTCATGTTTGTTGCAGTCCCTTTGATATTTTTATCTCTCTAGACAGTTTCTTAGGATTCTGCAAAACTAGTTTAGTGGGTGTAATAGATAAGTTCATTTGTTGCGAATTTGAACGAGAATGCCAAGAGTATCAAAAGTGTCACGGGAAGATCGGAGAACGTCGAACAAAATCTTGAGTAAAAAGAGCCAATCCCAACAAACGCAAAAAGGATGGTATTCGTAAAAATAGTGCTTCGTCGAAAAAAATTAAAGTGAATACTATTAGGAAAGTGCCAGAAGACGCGGATTAGCACTATCGTATCATTGATTTTTTGCTTGGATTCGAAATTGAAGTTACTTGTCCCAACTGTTACGTTACGTGCCATCAAGCCAAAGAGTCAGTCGGAGCTACGAAGTGAACACAAGATTTGTTTTTGTTATGCGGATATTGGATATTGTGGTTTGATGGATCTAGCAAGAATATTTTTATCCAAACCAAGTTACTCAGATACCATAAAAAAAATCTGCTCATCTGTCAAATTTACAAGTGCAAAATTTCTGTTTTCTGCCGCTGAAGAAGAAAAAAAAATTAACTGTAATAAATAAAAACTGCGAAAATTTAATTGCTTTTGGAGATGGAACATGGATAAAACAAGGCTATACTTCGTTATTTGGGGTAACTTCTTTTATTGGTTACTTTACTGGAAAAGTATTCTACATTTTTGTGAGCAGTTTATATTGTCATATGTGCAAACTTTGAGAACAAAAATTAAATACCGCAGAATTTGAAGAACACACACAGAACGATGAATGCAAAGCTAACCACACGGGAGCATCCGGAAACATGAAAGTTGAAGCTGTCATTGGAATGTTTCGCCGTTCAGTTGAGAAGTACGGAGTGAAGATCGGTGACTACATCGGAGATGGAGATAGCAAAACATATGGCAATTTAGTGAAAGCCAAACCTAACGGTGAAGATTTTACGATTCACAAAAAGGAATGTGTTGGGCATGGCAAAAAAGGATGGGCACACGTCTGCGCGAGTTCGTAAATAATACTGTTGAAGACAAAGTTGTGAAAACTGGGAAAAATGCTGGCAAAAAACGCAGATATAAAGCCTTGGTGGGAAAGGTAAATTAACAGCAAAAATGATCGATAATTTAAGATACTAAGGAACTGCAATCAGAAATAACTGTGACTCTGTCGTGAAAATGAAAAATGCCATCTGGGCAACCAACTATCACCAGCAGTCGACTGATAAAAAACCTCAACACGATAAATGTTCTAGCGGCGAGAAGTCATGGTGCCCTTATCAAAAAGCCTTGGCCACAACAGGAGTAGAAGGTTTCAAACACGATTACACTCCACTTCCAGACGATGTTTTGTAAGCGATCAAACAGATTTAAGAAAATTTGAGCAAGGATGAACTGCTAGAAAGGTGTCTAGGAGGCTTCACTCAAAACACAAATGAAAGCCTAAACCAACTAATATGGAGGATTGCACCAAAAATGTTATCAGGTAGCAAGGACATTGTCGAATTCGCAGCATACGTAGCTGCATGTACGTTCAATGAGGGTGCTGCCGCTTTCCTGACATTTATGAATGACATAGGGATCGGCATTGGGCCAATGGCTCACGAGTATGCGAGAACCGAGGATGAGCGTAGTAAATACAGGGCTGAAAATGAAGTCGAAGAACAGAGCAAGGAAGGAAGAATCAGACGCAGACTTGCAAGAAAAGAGTTTCAAGACAACGAAATTGCTGCCGGGAACGTACTTTATGGACCTCGGATCGATGATTCAGTGTAAGTTACAAAAAGAAATAGGACACGAACTGTTGAAAATCGAAAATGATAACTCAGCAACGACTAAGGGGGGAGAATTAACTCATACTTTAAGTAAATTGACAACATTTTTGATTTCAGATAATTCTAGGCCGAGTTATCGTGTTCACCGAACAACGTATTTTTCAAAAGACGTTTTGGGAAATGTTTTGTCACCGGCTTATTTTTTCAATATTTAATTACGGAAATTTGACTAAATATTCTCTAGATGATGTTTTATATTAAAAAAAATTGCATAAATTTGCTTGAGCTGTATCTCCCTAAAAAATCAGCGAAAAAAGTGTTTTTTATTTCAAATTATCTCTTACTCCCCCTTAACATCTGGCTATCGGGTCTTGATGATATATACGCACAGTGGACACATATATCCCACTCCATGACTACTGCTGCTGAGGGCGTAATCTAGAAATGAGTGGTATGATCAAGAGTGTCACGACGTTACCACACACAAAGATGCCGACTACAGAAAAACCCTGAGAGCAAGCGCAACGGAAGCTATTAAGGAGCGGCAAAGAGAGAGGAGAAGTGCAGAGAGACGTTTTTTTCAGGAGCAAGAAGAGAGAGCAGGAAAGACGCGAGTGTACTGAAATAGAGATGAGTAGGGATAGTAGTAAGATTCGAAAATTCTTTGAGAAGCAACTGAGTGCCGATCTAAATTCCGGAGCATCTTTCTGTCGCGACAAAAATGGAAATCTGAATACTGTTGTCCTGAGTATACTTAGTTCACGGTGGAAACACTTCTCATGTTACTGACGACGCCTCGAACAATCCCGCCAGTGAAGCAGATCTTCGGAACTCGAAAATCACGGATGATGGTGTACATGTTCCACCACCAGGCCATGATGAAGTCAGAGATGCCATTTCCAGGCTGTAAAACAACAAAGCTGCAGGTGTGATGAGCTTCTCACAAGCATGCACTAGGTCATAAGCAGAATATAGTTTTATGGAAGCATGCCCGATGATTAGAGGCCCCACAATTTGCACCAACTACCGTGGAATGGGTAGCATCGCATACAAGGTTCTATCGAGCATACTGAGTGAAATATTGAAGCCTCTGCTTAACAACCTGATTGGGCCCTATCAGTGTGGCTTCAGATCAGGTAAATCTACTATTGACCAGGTTTTCACATTGCGCCAAATTCAACAGAAGACCCAAGAAAAACAAATCGACCCACACCATCTATTTGTTGATAATAAAGCTGCTTTCGACAGTCAGGTAAGGGATTACTTCTACACAACACTGTCTGAGTCCGCTATTCCTGCGAAGCTCTTTCGTCTTTGCAGAATGACACTATATAACTTCCGTTGTGCAGTGCATATTGGGAAGGACGTCTAACCGCCGTTTAATACCGAGTGGGGTTTCAGACAAGGTAATTGGCTATCGTGCGACTTTTTCAATCTTATTATTGAGAAATTAATACGAGTTGTCGAGAGAAAATTCCTACGCAAGATTTCTTTACTTATTTGCCTTGGTGGTGAGTATCGAATAAGGTACAATCATGAGCTATATTATGCCGACACCGCCATAGTAAAGCGCATTGAAATTCAGCGGCATCGGCCGGATCGGCTCGAAACCTTGGTTGAAGAGAGGGGAAAGAGCGAAGAACATATTTTTTGAGAGAGTGGTCTCGGATTTTTTGTGGTTCCCGGCAACCCAACCAGCCACAGAATTGGCGGTCAGCCAGCCATGGGAGCGGCACCTCCGCCTTAAACTGAATCGGCACCCCGGTCGATTTCAGTGCTCCCAGGCATCCGAATGTCCACTGAACCCTCCCAAAATGTTTTTTTTTTCTCTTTTATTTTTTTCCCCCTATAATTATATTATTTTATATTATATTAATTTTAATTTAATCTTATGTTTAATATTAATTTTAATTTCATTTTATTTAACAAATTAATTTTGTATTTTTCATCTCTCCCTCCCTCTCTCTCCCTCTCTCACCATTTTATTTCAGTCATATGTACATTTATCTCGAATATTTTTCTTTATAATAAAGAATATACATAAGAAAAAGTCAGTGGGATCCTATTTTTGTCTATTTGTGTTCTACAAAACTCCCGTATAACACCTTGTGTCTTTGGGAACAATCATTAAAAAATAAAAGTGAAATCCCTAATTGGAGCGACTTCGATGCCTTTCTTACAGATCGGTATCTGACTTTGGAATCAGTTGCAGATATCCGAAGTGGTCCTCGGCAATGCAGTCAACCACCAACTCGGCAACTCAGGCAACCATCGAATCAGCAGCCCGGTCGATTCAACCCTCCCCAGCGTACAAATAAACCTCGGGTAGAGTCACACGGAATTAGCATTTATCATGCCGGTGTCACCAAGCACGGTTGTCCATTGTGCCGAAAGACACACCCTCTTCTCCATTGTCCCAATTTTCTGAAGTTATTGGTTGATGAACGCTACAACATAGTTAAAAAACACAAACTGTGTACCAACTGTTCGGCAAATTCTCACAATTATAATAACTGTAAAAGCCGGTACACATGCTCATCGTGTCGACAAAGACACAATTCCCTACTTCATAGTCTAGAGAATGCTTCCAGCACTTCTCAGCTGCCAGCTGTTACGAAGAAAAAACATAATACAACTTTGGATACAGCACCCATAACGACAAATTTCCCACAAATGAAATCAACCTCCCATAAAATAACATCATCAACAGAAGAAGCTATAGCGGAACGTCAACAACAACAAAATCCCGATACAATCTCACATGCCCAAGTAGATTTATATTTATAATTTATTATTTCTTATTTAAAAAGAACGATTAATTAAAAAATGATTATAATTTATTAGAGGTCAAGAAGCAGTCAGTAATTGCAAACACATCGGTACAACTCAACCAAGGTATGAGCCCACCGGCATCTCTCTCACACGTTCAAGATTTGACAGCAGTACAGGCAATTCCAATTTCAAACAGAAATATTCAACAGAACCACAACAAATTGATTCATCGCTCCTTACCACTGCAACAACTCCATTACGTACAAGTGCCGAAAATTATGAAAGGAACACATAATAAAAATGAGTAGTTCTTATTTAAATTTAAAAGTTATTTTTTAATATATTCCAGAGTTTTAGAATATTTATGAATTTATTTGTTCGGGTGGTGCCACGCCCCTTTTCTTGACCTTTTTATCAAACAAGTACCTAACCAAACAGCAATCTATGTTTAGTTTTAACGCGATATGATGGATAATTGTACAGTTTTTGAATAACCCCCTTCTCCATTCCCAACTTTGTACAGGGTGATTTTATAAGAGGCTTCGGATTTGATTTGAAAAAACACATTAAATTTAGAGAAATGTATGAAATCTTTATTTAAGTCGATAGAACGATCTTTATAATTCAATGTTTAAAGATGATTTCATGTAAATGTTGACCGCGGTTGCGCCTCAAACGGTTCATACGCTAGGTCCAATTTTGATATACTCTCTCCAACATATCGGCCTGTATCTCACAAATAAATTTTTCAATATTGGCTTCCACTTCGTTAACCGTTGCGAGCTTGTCGCTATAGACATGAGCCTTAACATAGCACCACAAAAAATAGTCTAAAGGCGTTACATCGCAAGATCTAGGAGGCCAATTGACCGGCTCCAAAAGTGAAATAAACTGTTCATTGAGCTCGGCTCTTAATTGGGCCATTGCTTCGCATACTGTGTGACATGTGGCCAAAACAGTGTTGCCAAAAAGTAAGTTGTGAAAAAATCAACCTGTATAACATGTTGTGAGCCCTCATACTATATACATAAATATTTATGCCTATTTAAAATATAAATCAATAACCTGTAATAGTATATATTAGATTCATGGGTGCGGCTGTTTAAAAACCCTCAATTTTTCAGTAAACCCTATTCACTATCCCCGAAATATATATGTATACATATTGCGATCGAAACTTTCCTACTTTTTTGCGCATTCTAAAAGAAAGAAGCACGCCGAAACTACATAAGCTTTTAACACTAGAATGCAGCCCAGCTGTTAGACTCTTGTGATATATATTCAAACAATAGTTCATCCAATTCATCTGATGAAGAGGAAATAGTTACATATGAGATATAGTTTATGGATTATGGAATATAATTTTTAATTTTTCGGCAATAAGTTGTTTTAGTAAAATGTTGAAATAGTTTGTAGCTATCCTTTTCTAAATTCAAATATTATTAAGTTCCAAAAAACTTGAAATGGCCCGATATATTGTAATTTATTTTTTTTATAAATGTATTCTTATAAATTTGTACCCAATGAAGTTTCGATTGTTAAACTAACATGAATTCATGTTAAATATATAATATAAGCTCTTTATGACATGTTGAAGTGGCGAGCCTGTTTTTTATCTTTTTTTTAGGCTATTTCTCCTTTTTTATTTGGCCGATCTATCTTTCTTATTTTTGAAAAACTGGCACACTGACTCGCATATGGGTATTAGGTATGGGTTTTTCAATACCATAAAAGTGACGTTACAAAGATACCCATATCTCAGTATTGGTGGAAGCCATCGCACCAATTTTCTTCACTGCAAGCTCATATAAACTGAAAAAATAAATCGGCTTTAGTTAATGGTGCAGAATATTTTACATATGCCAAATTTATCATTTATAAAAACTAGGAAAATAGGAAAATCGAGAAGAACTTTCAGAAATATATAGCTTATGAGAACTTCTCCAATTCCATTCTTTAATTCCAATCTGATGAGTCATAGGGTTCATGAACTGTTTTGATGAATAAAAAACCATAAAAACAAAACTAAAACGCATACGAACTTTAATGTTACAACGATGCAACTTATTTGATTCCCATCAAGCGACTAACTTATTTTATGTTATATTAAAAGAGAATTACTTAACTCATTGTGTACGAAGATATTCGTTACTTAACTCTTGTTTTGTGGTCTAACAATACAGTATTTGCAAAATCACTTCTCTGCAATGACATATAGGGAGCAGGAAGGGCTGATGGTCAGTGTAGACATTGGAATGGTCTACTCAGTAGATAAGCTCTATAATACTTTACAGCTCAGTCGACAGCCAAGAACTCCTTTTCAATAGTGGAATGTCTTTTTTCAGCATCACTGAGTGCTCTGCTCCCAAAAATCGATCTTTTCCAATTTCACCTTGCGATAGAACTGCACCCAAGGCTTCAATGCTGGCATCTGTTGTCAGCAAGAAAGATTTGGAAAAATCAAGATATTCTAAAATTGGTGGAGAGCAAATTGCCTCCTTTAAATCTTCAAAAGCTTTCTGACATTTTTGGTCCATTCAAATTTTGCGTCCTTCCTTAGTAATTTATTAATTGGTAGCGCTATGACTGCCATTTTTTCAACAAATTTTCGATAATAACTTCGATAATAACGACTCTTCCTCAGTGCATTTATGGTAATTTATAGGCAATTTATCCCTCTTCGTAGAAACTGGCTCTAATATGACCTAACTGATCCAATATTTCATCGATGTGTGGAATTGCAAATACTTGTTTAATGGAGGCATCGTTCAATTTTCTGAAATCAACAACTCCATTTCTTTTTTTCCATCGCTTCTGGCCTTCTTTGGAACTAATATTATTGGGGAATTCCATGGGGAAGAACTGGGAACGATTATTTCGTGTTCCAACATTTTATTTACCTGCCTATTAATCTCTTATTTTTGCACTTCTAGCAACCTTTACTGTCTCTGATTTAATGGTGTCTGGTTTGCCTTTACTGGTATCGTGTGCTTTATAAATGTTGTGTAAGAAAATTTATTCCTTTCCAAATAAAACAAAGATTCCATAGATTTTCTTTCTTCAATATTTAGGTTAGAATCTAACTTAACTGTTCTAATATTTTAGTAACCCTCTTGTAGCTACTCGTTTCCCTAACGCTATTTATTTTAGTAACTGTATCATACTCTATATGCTTCAGATGGTTAAGTTTGACCAAATTAAGTTTTATATCGTTACACACAGTATCCGATTTCGTATTTGTAATAAGTTTTGGTACATAAACTTTATTATTTGTGACACATCCCAATTTCTCACCTAATATTCTGGGTTAAACTTCTTGTTTTCCCATTATAACCGTTTCTAAATCGGTATTTATCTTCAAGGGAAGTATCTTCATAGTTCTCCCTGGTACTACAACTTCACTGTTGTATAGTACTCTATTAGCCTCGTTCAATGATTTGAGAGGAAAAAGTCATCAAATGCTGTTTTCGCTCACCGAAGAAAATCAGCCTTTTTTTCATAGTATTGAGGGCCGATCGGTTCCATAAATTGTCTTTTCCTAGGATATCATATTGGTATTCCTCTCTCTTCAGATATAACGTGTAATTCTAAAATCAAATCCTTAGTCTTTTCATGTTGGACTGCTATTGGTTGTAGCGCGGTGACAAATTCTCCGAATGCACCACTAAGATTTTTCTTTGAATACCCTATCTTGCTTACGTATTTATTAATTACTGTTGATTTTACTAAACTGATATCTGCCCCACAGTCTACCGGTAAAATGAGTTTTCCATTTTTTGCTTCCAGCACGGAAACTCAATGAACGCATCATCTACATCTGAGACTCTGAAACAATAACCACGTCTGCTATCACTAGATGGGAAAGAAGGGTCAACAATCTCTCTGGACGCCTGACTACCAACTACCATCATCTTACTATCTGACGTAAAGGCACGACTGGCGCCTTCCATTTCAGCTGCCCATTTTTAACCAAATTTTGGGGTTCCCGGTTTATGGGGCGTACTTGGGTTCTTCGTAATTTCCCTAAGTTTTTTCCGACTGTGTTCGGGCTTCTTGCAGCTTCTGGCTTACTTCGATTAGGCCCTACATTTTCTTGGAGTATAATTCACTTTTGGCTTTTTATTGTTACTAAACGACAACCAATTAGATTGAACTTATGTCCAGTGGGTGCCGTAGCTCAGTGGTTAGTGCGTTGGCCTTCTGATCTGTAGGTCGTGGGTTCAATCCCCGGCTGAAACATACAAAAATTAATATCGAAAACATTTTTCTTTCGAAGGGTTCTGCCGTTCGCAACCGGCTAATATAAGTAGGTTTCTTCTAATGCTGTCCAAATTTAACACGGCTAACAGTATTGGAAGAAAAGCTCGGTGGTATCACAATAGGCCTTTCTGGACTAAGTGTGTCCTCTCAGAGAGAGGGCAGTCACAATAACATAACGATTTATTTGCGGACGTCTCTAGCTTATGCAGTAGTGCTTGGTCATCTTTTCCTCCAGTTCGTCTAATCTTCTGGCGAATGCACTTATGCTTTCCTATGGTAATAGCAATGCAAAATTGAATTTGGTAAGTGATGGGTTTTAACTGGATTACTTTTAGGTATGTGTTCCTTAGAAGTGTATATACTTCTTCCAAGTTGGCAAATTTTTTTCCCAATAGCAAATTAATTGCATCTCCATATAGTCGTTGATTTATGCAAGATATGAAGTATTCGAACTCATCTTGCTCATTAGTCAATAAAGGGAAGTTCCCTCTCAAAATTTCTTACTTGGGCCTGGAGGGCGCTTAATTGCTCCGTGTCCACGGAGTTTTGAGTCTCTTTTTCATAAATTCCTCCGAAATATTCCTCTCCTTAAGAAGTCCTTTCAACTCCTGATTTCTTCTGTGTAGTTCTACGTTCTTTGCGTCTAATTGTTAAACTTCCAACCCTTGGTTCACAATCCTTAATCTGAGGATCTTATTTGCGCTTATGCTTCGTCCAAATTGTCTTTCACGACTGGACTCGCTTCACCCTGCGTTTTTAAAAGGTCTCCTGATTCAGATAACGTAGCTTCTAGCTCCTCACCTGGTGGTGGTACTTTGCCGTGTTGTACTTTCGGTTTTATGAGTTCGTATTGCTCGTAAGTGCTATGTCGCTTTATTAAATCCGACCCGAAAGTGGTGGCTTCCTGAATTGCAATATCTAAGGAGATACTAACCTCCATCAGATATTATCCTGGAACACAAATTGGTTTTATGTCCTAGGGAACAGTGGAATCCTATTACTGAGTTAAAAGTTTAACGTAAAATATATTGTCTTACAAGATAATTCGCAGTATCCTACTTGCTGCTCCAAAATATTGTGTCCTTTTGCAAGAGCCACAATATATAACTAAATAACTTACTCTCTAGGACTCACCCTCTTCTTCCTTGTTCGCTTCAGATAAACTTTAATTCCTTTTGGTTTTCAGCTTTTCTTTATTAAGTCTTTTACTTCGATTTTTTGTTGGACTTTTACAACCCGTTCTTACAACTATTTTTATACGATATTCTACACTATTTATACTCTACATATATTCACATATTATTTTACTCTGTATTCTGATTCTGACAATAGTTAAAAAAGTTACTTATTCTGTTAGGATAATCTTTTACTGTTACTTTCACACTTTCTTTTCACTTAGAACAATCTGAATAATATACTTATCTTAACTCCCTTGTTTTCAGAAGTTCTCTTAGTTTATATAGCCTAATTTTACAATTTGACCTCGTTCTTAAACATAGATATTCTGAAGAAACTTCTTCAGTAAATCAATTCATTGCCATCTCTTCAGAAGGTCATCGTTATAATTTCAGTGTTCTTTTTTGTGTTTATGCTTTAAATATTAAAAAGTGGGTGCCGTAGCTCAGTGGTTAGTGTGTTCGCCTTCTGATCTGTAGGTCGTGGTTCAATACCCGGCTGATGCATAACAAATTTAATATCGAAAAGATTTTTCTTTCGAACGGTACCCACCTGTCGGCAAGCAATTGGCAATTCTTCCGACAGTAACAACTTGCCATGAAAAAGCTTCTAAAAAGAACTCTGTGACAAAGCTCAGAAAAAGTGATGTCACAAGTGTTCTGCCGTTCGGAACCGGCTAAAATAAGTAGGTCCATTCTAATACTGTCCAAAATTTAAGACGCACAACAGTAATGGAAGAGAAGCTCGGCCAATGAGCCCTTTGGGGCTTTAAGTGCCACATATTTATTTTTTTTTTATTTATGCTTTAAATATTACACATGCATGGTTGTTGCTTACTTTGTTTCTTTTTCAACAACTATGGCAAAGGACTGCAATATAACCAATACCAAGCATTTTTGCAAACAAAGTGACACAATGATTATTACGTATAAATAATACGGTAATGACCATTCAGCTACTATGATTTTATTACAGTTTAATATTCATTACATAATATAATGTACATAATGATATAATACAGAATATAACGTGTTGTTATAACATTGTAGTAATGAAATATAATAATATAACAATTAGAATGCTTTTATAATGTAGTCAAGTACCATTTTTGCTCACAACATCCCTCCCCCCTTTAACCGTTACTCCAATACATCGGAACCTAGTTTACTTGATTGTTGGTTTCTAATAAATCGTGCCCTGGATTTAATGATCATGTATTATCCTCTATCAAATTAAAAACCAAAATATTCCAAATGGAAAAGAAGTCAGACGGATTTTAATTGCTCGCGACAATGCTAATTTGGTAATTAGACAATCTAAAACACGCTTTTTTTGGTTCCAAATTTTAATCCAGTCTCTCATCAAAGCAACTGTGGCATAATATTCAGCAACTTAAGATAACCAACAAAAATAACACTCAGTGTACTCTTAATCCTGAGGTGCTTAGCAAATTTTTCATATCCTCTAGTACCTCCTCCCATCAGCACAGTACATTTTCAAATTAATCTTTTGAACATTCTATCTTTAATGACGATGTAGCGTTTCGTTTTGTTTCTGTTTGCGAGGATGATGTGGCTAGGTGCGTGATGAGGATTACTTCAAATGCTGTTGGAATCGATGATATACCCATCAAGATTATTTTGATAATTCTTCCATATATTCTTCCATCTTTAACCCATATTGTAAATCATTGCTTTACCAGCTCCGACTTTCCAACCTAATGGAAAATTGATACCATTATTCCCATTGCTAAGATTTCTACTCCACGTGAGCTTAAAGACTTTAGACCTATTAGCATTTTTCTGCCTTGGGCAAAGTTTTTGAGCATCTAATTGCCGCATAAATTTCCGCTTACATACATGGCAAAGGACTTATGTCATGCCTTCAATCTGGATTTTGTGCTTGTCACAGCTGCGCTACTGCAATACTGAAAGGGTTTGACGACATATGTGTTCCTTGCTGTTAACCTTGCTGTGTCCCTTGAATTTCTCTAAGGTCTTTGACTCAGTAGCGTGCTCTGCCTCTTACTTCAGTAAGAGCGCTGTCGATCTAATTGCTAATTACGTCAGCAAGTGCCAACTACAAGAGGTGGGGATGACTTTTCATCCATCTCTTTGCTCCATGCTGTTGTTTTTTTCTTTATTTGCTGATTCTATACTACATGTTTGTAAGATTTCTACGATCCTATGCTATGTCTATGATGTCGATATCCAGCTATATATTTCCACAATCCCTACTGAGGTTGATAATATGATCATAAAATTTAATGCTGACATGCAGTCCATTATCTCGTGGGCAGACTAAAACATGTTGAGAATTAATTCTTGAAATACAAGAAATTATTATAAGTTATAACCAATATAAGTTATTCAACCAATCGTAATTGGTAATTCGAAACTTTAACTTATCGATACTATCGTGAGCTTAGGTTCTCGATTATCTCGAACCTAACGTATTGTAATTACGTGAATGGAATCGTCTCTAAAATATATTATAATTTACGTTACCTTCAGTCTTCAGCTGACTACACTCCATTTTCAGTTAAAGTTAACTTAGTAAAATAATTAGTGTAAAGTGCCCTCAGCAGAATGAGAGCTATGATGTACTTGATGTTACGCAACAATGCTGACGTCAACGCGCAACCACTGATAGAACGAAGCAATGAAAAATATAATAAAAGTAAATAGTTACAAAATTCTCTTATAATGCAGAATACAGGATGAGAGTCACAGTCCTCATGGACTTTATGTTGTGTTGTAAGCTAAAATATGAATACATACATATTTTGATTTATTAAAGCAAAAATCTTTATTATACAAATTTATTATGGCAATGCACGACATGGCCATGATATGAAAAGCTTCTAAAAGAACTCTGTGACAAAGCTCAGAAAAAGTGATGTCGCAAGAGTTCTGCCATTCGGAACCGGCTGCAATAACTAGGTCCCTTATAATACTGTCCAAAATTTAACACGCACAACAGTAATGGAAGAGAGCTTGGCAAAGAGCCCTTCGGGGCTTATAAGTGCCACATATTTATTTATATTTTACATATATATATACAAAAATGTAATGAGCAATTAACGAATTTTCGGTCAACCTATACACAGCCTTGGTATTGTATTACATAAAACAATATACAATATGCTGAGTTTGCACTACCAGAGTTGTGTACTCGTATATGAGAATATTATTATTCAATAGTTTTTTTGTTTTTTGTATAATTGTATGTTTCTGCATAGCTGCAGTTCATTGTACAGCGTGATTTTTAAGAGCCGTCAGATTTAATTAAAAAAAACATAAAATTTAGAGAAATGTATAAATTCTGGAGTCGATAGAACGATAGAGAAATGTATGAAATATTTGAGTCGATAGAACGATCTATATAATTCAATGTTTAAAGATAATTTTATGTAAATGTTGACCGCGGCTGCGCCTCAAATGGTTCATGTGATGGGTCTAATTTTGGCATACTCTCTCCAAAATATCGGACGGTATTTCACGAATGAATTTTTCAATATTGGTTTCCAGTGCGTCAACCGTTACAGGCTTTTTGCTATAGACATGAGCCCTAACATACCCCCACAAAAAATAGACTAAAGGTGTGAAAACGTACGTTCTAGGCGGCCAATTGACCGGCCCCAAACGTGAAATAAACTGTTCGCCGAACTCGCAACTCAATTGGGCCATTGCTTCGTGTGCTGTGTGGCATGTGTCACCGTCTTGTTGAAACGACTTGTCAACCAAGTCCAGCTCTTCCATTTGGGCAAAAAAAATTGTAATCATCCCACGATAGCGCTTACTATTTACAGTAACGTTCCTGAATTCGTCGTCTTTGAAAAAGTACGGTCCAATATTGCCACCGACCCATAATCAACACCAAACAGTGTTGATCGGGATGCATTGGCAGTTCTTGCAATGCTTCTGGTTGCTCTTCACACCAAATACGGTAATTTTGATTATTCACGTATCCATTCAACCAGAAATGAGCTACGTCGCTCAACACAATTTTCCTATAAAAAAGTGGATATTCATCCGACATTGCCAGCGGCCATTCACCAAAAGTGAGCCATTGTGGTAGGTCGTGTGGCTTCAATTCTTGCACCAGCTGTAAAAAAGGTTTTACGCCCAAATCCTTCCGCAAAATTACCCACGTAGTGGAGTAACAGAGGCCCAATTGCTGCGAACGGCGCCGAATCGAAAATTCATGGTCATCAACAACACCGGAGGATACATCTGCGATATTTTCCTCTGTTTAATGTCCAATAATGATTATTTGGAGCGAAATTTAGTCACAAGATTCCGAATAGCCGCCTCAGAAGGTCACCCAAACTCACTATAAAATGGAAGAAGTACACGAAGCACTTTCTTCACAGAGCATGAAATTTGATAATAAACAAAGATTCATGGTTAAATTATAGACCAAACTGAACATGTCTGACAGTAACATATTACACGAAAACAGCTGAGCTGTCAAAAACAGTATTGCTAAAAAATCACCCTAAAAATCAATCTAAATCCCTTTAAACAAGGCTGATTATATTAAATAAATATTAACATTTTGTTTACTTACCTTACTTTACTTACATTCATACTTACCATATGGCCACTCTGCTCTCCACATAAATTCCATTTTATATTTTGACTTTTTGTGATTGTAATTAGGTCCTTGACTAACGATCGCACTTTCCGCGCCATACCATTCTCGTTCGGGAATTTTTGAATTTTATATAAACATTATTCTTTTATATTATATATTATAATCAACAAACATAAAATTAATTTACATATAACAAATGTAAGGTGCAATACTAAAAATAAAATAAAAATAACAAAGCATATAGTATGGCGATATGTGTTATATGCAGATAGGTAATAAAAAAATAAGTACATACAAAAACGGTGACAAAAAAGAAAGAAAGATAATTTTTAATGGTATCATACATACGAGTATATATACGATACATAAGTGGATAACGAATTTTGCATTAGAGTAGTGCAAACGGAAAAGTAATAAATGAACAAATACATACTTGGTGCATTTTAATAATGGATGGAATGAAAATATTGTACAATAATATTTACAGATAAATAAAAGTGAAAATAAGACTATCAAATGAACATACAATATAAAAATACAAAAGTTAAAGTACGCGTATAAGAAAGTTAAAACATGGTTATTGTTTCAGCGGGGAGCGAGCGAGAATGCCGGTGGGCTTGCTGCGATGTGGTGCACTTGCCTACAAGTCGTGTTGGTGGCAGAGGTGTTGATGACAGTGATGTGAGAGTAGTTGTCGTGGCAACAAAACACACAACACTTCTTTTCTCACTTTCTTATAAATTAAATGTCTCGCACTTTATTTAAGTTATTAAGTAATTTATTATTTAATATATATAAATTAAATATTTATTATTTAAATGTTTACGGGAGAAAAAAATGCCGCGCACTGCTTTTAATAGGGAGTTGATCAACAATATAAAAATATATAAAAATGGAAAGTGAAAAGTAAAAAGAAAAGATCGGGAGAGCGAGAGAGAGAATAGTCGGGAGAGTGAAAAATAGCGAGACGAAAGAGAATTAAATTAGGGTTG
This sequence comes from Megamerina dolium, assembly GCA_963854835.1. Classification (NCBI taxonomy): domain Eukaryota; kingdom Metazoa; phylum Arthropoda; class Insecta; order Diptera; family Megamerinidae; genus Megamerina; species Megamerina dolium. Next base: position 54,158,450 of record OY978525.1, on the reverse strand, counting down.
CTAACCCTTGGAAACTTTATACGGGCAGTGCGCGACACACGTCTTCTGGCGTAGGCAGTTATGGTTGTACATAATTGAATTACGAAATGTGCAAAAAACAAACAACAAATAACACATACTTAAATAAGTTGAGTATATTAATATATATATATTATTTAATGTATAATAATAACAATAATCATCATAAACATAAAAACACGTATAATTAAACTAAATAAAAAAATTATTAAAATAAATTAAAATAATTAAACTAACAGGTAAATATTTTACATAATTTTGCATTAACATCATATTTAAGCTAGTAGTTCTACGTTATGCAATTCTTCATCTTCATAATTTATTTGGTTCCAAATTTGAGTGATTTGGTTGTTGATTTCGTCAAAATTTGTTTTAGCTATCATTTGGTTCTTTGAGGAATGATGCCGTCTCAGCCCAATAAGGTTTAAAATCTTACTATACGAATAAATTCCAGTCAGCGGATGAGATGGGAGCTCTTCCTGTGCCTTCAAAGTGGATGCCAAATTGTATTCCAAAACGAGAGCCCATTATAGTTGGCAGGAACATCAGTGTTAGAACCAATGTCAAGATATTAGGTAGTCGTTTTTTATTTTTTAGTAGATCAGCGTTGTTTTCGTTATTGGCAGGTAATGCAGCAAAATGATAAATAGCATGTTTTAGAATTCCGGTTAGGTTGTGACATCAACTAATCCCACTAAAACGTAGTTGCCTTGATAAACATGTATTATTCGCCCAGATGCCATTTAAGTAGTGGGGCATTCTCTTCTTTGATAATAACTATTTCACCAATGCGGATATTGGACTGATTGTTTTTCCACCTATTTTTTATTGGAGCTCGCACAAAAAATCCCGTGACCAGCGCTTCCAGAAGCTTCCATGGGAAACCAGTTTCCATTTAGTTAAAAGGCATTGTGTGGCTGTCTATCAGAAAGTGACCAGGAGGTAATGCTGCTAGATCATTAGGATTTTTGGAAATCAGGTCTACACTTCAAGTTTCCTTCAACTTCGATGAGTACAATATTCAATTCTTCATGTGCAACATATGCTGTGCAGGTACTTTTGATGAGTAAATCGTTTGTTGATTTAACAGCTGCTTCAAATAGACTTCCAAAATGAATTTTATTTGAATGAATTTATAATTAAATCTCGGTATTTGTTGAAACTCTGCTAGTTGATTTTTATCACCAACAAAGTTTATCGCGTTGTCACAGTACAGTAGGACGCAGGTCGATAGATCGCTGACTAACTCTAAATGTACTGATTTTGTTGAAAAGCAAAAAAATACTGCTATGTAGGCCTTTTGTGGTCACTTTCCTATGAACTTAAAGAGAACCCAAAATGGTCCACAGAAGTCAACGCCTGAACTGATGAATGGTCTTGCTGACGTGACTCTTGTTAAATGGAGGTTGCCCATAATTTATTCAAATAGTTTTGTTTTGGCTTTGCTACATTTACACAATTTTTAACAATTAACCGCACCGTGAATTTGCCTCTAATTGGCGAAAATCTCTATATTGTAAAGATTAACAAAGCTTGGCTTACGCAATGGCGATTTTGTATATGGATCATTTGCATCAATAGTTTTGTTATAGGGTCGTTGTATGGCAGCAATATTTGATGCTTTGCGTCGAATGATAATATTGATGCTTCCAAGCGTCCATTAACACGTAGGACGTCCATGCTGTCTAAAAATGGTGACAAACTATGAAGTGTACCTGTATATTTGACTTCCTTGTAGCATAGACATATATGCTTAGAGAATTCTCATATTCCAGTATACAAAATTTTAAAAGGAATAACCAGAAATCAGCGGGAGTGGATTTTCTGTTGAACGTGTATGAACCGAAATATCAGACGAAATAGAAGTGGACAATCGAACAAATGGTTCGATCACACCGCAAAAAGTAGAAAGCGACAAGATATTGGAAGAAGACGAAAGCGGACTGCACATAACATACAAAAGCAAAACGTGCGTACAAATTTTGTATTGTTTACATTTATGAATTATGATATTCCTGGATCATATTCAATAATATTTCATCTTTTATATCACTTATTTAATATTATTTGTTATTTAATCTTTAAGTAATATTTATTTTTTAGACATAATTTGTTTATTTCATTTAATTTTTTTAAAAACTTCTTATTTTATAAAAAAATTAGAATTAAAATTTACAAAAAATGTATATATTATATCATTATCAGAGAAATAAAAATGCCTTATCAATATCCAACACGAATGTGCAATCAATTTTTATTCTATCCACATATGTACATACGCACATACATATCTGGAATATACAAACAATCAAACTCGCTCAATTTCAATTTCTCTATTTGCCTATGTAAAAAGTATATGTACGTATGCTCAGCAATTTTTCGGCGGCTATTTTTCATTGATAATTGTACTCAATCGGCAACACAGCACTTGCGATTGGATAATTTGGCATTTTTTGAAGATTTTGTCATTCCATGTCATCCAACAGCCACCAAAATCAAGAAGAAGCACTTCAACACATCAAATTGTTCGTCTTTCGTCGATTTCACTCGCATTGGTACACACACTCATTTACTTACGCCTGCATTTTTCTTGTTACTTTTGCTCTCGTTGCTTGGGGAAGAAAATACTCTTCAATTTTCTGATGTTCTATTTTGACTTTCATATACAAACCAAATTCATGCGCAACAAGGCGGCTCGAACTTGTCTAGTATTTTTAACTTCAATTTCTACCATTGGGATATTTAAGTCATTGTGTATACATTCATTTCTAATATACCATGGTGCACCAGTTATCATCCTTAACATTTTAGACTGAGATCTCTGTATGATTTCAATATTGCTATTACTAGTGTTCCCCCATAATTGAATTCCGTAACTCCAAAATGGCTTTATTATGCTGTTGTACAGTAGGACCTTGTATTTCAAGTATAATGAGGATCTGAAATTGATGAGCCAGTGCAGAAAAGAAGCTTTTAATTTCATCTGAGTTCTTTTTGCTTCCATGTGCTTGCGCCATGTAAGCCGTCTATCTAAGTGTATCCCTAGGTAGGTGACTTCATTTGTATGAGTTATGGCGATATTATTTAGAGTAACTGTCGGGCATGTGCTTTTGTTAAGTGTGAACGTTACATGTTTACATTTGGACTCATTAACTTTTATGCGCCAGTTAGATAACCATTTTTCAACAAGTACTAAATACTCCCCTAAATCTGTAGATGCCTTAATTGGGTTTCGATTACGGCTTAGAATAGCAGTATCGTCAGCAAATGTAGATGTCAACAACCGTGCATCTGTTGGTAGATCGGAAGTATATAATACATATAGAATGGGGCCAAGAACGCTACCCTGTGGAACTCCGGCTTTCATATTGAATTCTTCTGTGGAAAACTCTTTATATTTTACAACAAAACGACGGTTATCTAGGTATGATTCTTGTATTTGGTGGGAGCTTTCTGGTAGAAGTTTTCTTATTTTATACTTTAGCTCTTCATGCCACACTCTATCAAATGCCTGAGCAACATCGAGGAATATAGCTGAACAATACTCTTTGTATTCAAATGCTTTCCGTATCTCATTGGTAATTCGTCTGATCGTCCCATGTTTTCCGCTAAATCCAAATTGGTGCTGAGGAATTATGTCATGTTCTTCAAGATGAGGTCTGAGTTTGGCTAACAGCAGTTTTTCAAATAATTTTGAGAGACATGGTAGCAAGCTTATCGGTCTGTAGGATAACGGCAATGTTTTATCTTTTCCTGGCTTTAGGATCATTGTTACTTGTGATTTTTTCCATTGGTTAGGAAAGTAGCTCAGTTTTAGCATTGCATTAAACAAAACCACTAAAATTAATACAGCTGCTGTTGGAATTTCAATTAGCATTTTTGGTGTGATGCCATCGAAACCAGGAGCTTTCTTTGGATTAAGCTGGTACTTAATAATCTCGTTGATTTCTTTGGATGATATTTTGAGGGGAGTGAAGCCACTAGTTGCAGTGCTATGTGGAGGGATTCGAAAGTCGTTTGCGGGCGGATTGGGCTGGAACACATTACATAAATGTATAGCAAATGTGTTGGCTTTTTCTTTTTCAGTGCGTGACCAATTTCCGACATGATTTCTGATTGGAAATTCTGCATCAAGTGGCGTTTTCAGCTTTTTGTAAAAGTTCCAAAGCGAATTTGTTTTGGTAGTCATAGGAGAAAGCTTTTCGATATACTTTAGCTGTTCAAATTCCTCATCCTATTTTAATGCTTCTTTCAGCACACTTAAGTCTTTGTTTTGATGCAGGTGACCGGCATGTCTGCCATTCTCTTCTACGCCGGCGCTTTTCATTAACGAGTTTATCAATTTGGGTGTTGGTGGCTATACGAACATTCTTTTGTTTTTGGTAATCACGTGGGGTTGTAACTATTGCAGCAGTAGTGAGCATGGTATTGACGATGTTTAGATTATCATCGATGTCGATCTCAGACTGAATTCCAGGACTGTTGTTGATATGACTACTTATATACTTTTTGTATTTCAGCCAATCTGTTTTTGGGGATGTCAGCCTAAATGGTAGTTTTGACAATGGAGGGCGTTCATTTAGATAAAATAATACAGGAGAGTGATCTGAGGATAGTTCGTAACTTATTTCGGCAGTGACAATATTTCGATTAAGGTTTCGAACGACTGCAAAATCAATCAAATCAGTCTGTTGGCCAATATGTTGGCTGGCCAGGAGACACGAAATTGAGCATGTTTTGTGGATTTATTATAGTGTTATACAGTTGCCTTCCTTTAGGATTTATTAAACGAGAGCCCCAATACGTATGTTTGGCTTTATAATCACCAGCCGCCAAGAATCTCTTTCCTAGCTTGTCAAAAAATTCTTTAAATACTTTTTCGGTTATTGAAAAACGTGGTGGACAGTACACAGCTGAAAGTGTTATATTTTTGTTAAGGCATTGCAGACATATTGAAGTAGCTTGTAAGTAGTTTCTTGAATATTCTTCAAAAGAATAATGTTTAATTCTGCTTCTAATGAGAATGCCTGTATCACCATTTGCTTTGCCGTCAGGGTGGTTTGTGCTATAGAATGTGTATCCTGGTATATTAAAGTTGTACTTGGTTGTAAGGTGTGTTTCAGCTAGAAGCATTACATCAACATTTTTACTATCTAAGAAATGCTTTATTTCAATTTTGTGGTTATTAATACTGTTTGCATTCCAGAAGCAGATCTTAAGGACACCCATTTTTTATTTAATAGAGCTTGTAAATTCTGATTTTTCGCTTTAATCAGTTCTTGAATCATAGGCTTCTTAAGGTGCAATAGCTCTTAGTATGGACGAATTCCTGACAATTTGTGCATTGTACAGGGCCTTTATGCTTATGTGGTTCTTCCACTGTAATTTTACGGTGAAGCATTTGCATTTGGTAAATAGGATGTGTTTCATTCTATTTTAGTTTTTTGAATTCGGGAATCAATTCAACTTTAAACATTGGCTGTGGGATCTTATTTTTATTGACCTTATTTACAACTGTTTTTATCGGAAAGCCTTTTTCTTCCAGTGCTTCCTTTATATCATTTGGTTCTACATTCGGATCTATACCTTTGACGATAACAATAAGATCTTTGGAACTTTTGAGCTGATATGTGTAAAAGTTTTTGTTGTTTTCATTGAGAAATTTGGCAATGGCGCGGTAATTGTCTTCATTATATATTTGTATTTTTGTCTCTTTAATATTTCCTTTCGTTAGCGACACGATATGGAAGTTATTTTGGCCAGCTATGCGCGTTAGATAGTCTACTAATTCATTGGTACTGCATTTACCCAAGTAAATTGGAGGCGGTTTGGCATTAGAGGTACTAGATGTAGAACCCAAGTCAGTGCAATTAGTTACATGGTTTTTGTCGCTCAGTAATGCGAATCTATTTCCTACTGAAGAACTTCCATCTTCATGTATTTTAGTTTTATTTATTTTTGTCTTATTACCATCATTTAATTTCTGTGGGAATATCCAGGAATATCATAATTCGTCTTCTTCCAATATCTTGTCGCTTTCTACTTTTTGCGGTGTGATCGAACCATTTGTTCGATTGTCCACTTATATTTCGTCTGATATTTCGGTTCATAACGTTCAACAGAAAATCCACACCCGCTGATTTCTGGTTATTCCTTTTAAAATTTTGTATACTGGAATATGAGAATTCTCTAAGTATATATGTCTCTGCTTGTAGTTTCTATGATGTTTGATTTCATCTTCAAAGTCGGAAGTTTGAATTGCTTTAACAATTACTATTAAAGCCTGATCCAGCTCGATGGGAGTTAGTACTATTTGCGTTTGCCTTAACTCCTTTTTGCATCTTGTGTGGTTTATAAAGCGAAGAATGTGTCCTGTATTTTTCTTAAGTATCCGGAATGAATTTCTATCGTAAGTTTTATACACCAAATCTTTGTTTGTAAATGGTGACGGTAGTACGTCGTTTTTTGTCATGTTGTTCAACATGACATGTTTTCGCTGACTAATGGTGAAAGTTGTCGTTTTCTGCCCACGTTATTTAAATTTGCCAGAGTCGAACTAAATGTTGGTGGCCATATTATTTCCTTTCCACAAAACCAAAAGTCGCAATTTGGGTAAGCTCTTGGTAGCAGTCCCCTCGACAGAATGTCATCTGAGTTGTTTTTTAAACTAACATTGCGTGAAGATGAATTGTCTTTAGGATGTCTCCTTTAAAGATGTGACGTGAAATTTGTAAATCATACATATCACTTAGGTTGCTGCGAAATTTTATCCATCTTGTATGTAAATATTTGATTGAATCATTGTTGGTGTTTGTGAAGCCTAAATTCACTTCTTCGTCGTCTCAAGGAATCTTTTGTAGGAGCTGTGGATGCTTTGCATACTATTTGCGAAATTGGAACCATGGTTCTTTAAGATATGTGTCAGTTACTGTTGTGCTGTGATGGGCGTTATCAGATTGTCTGAACCCCCTAACCCATCGTCAACGTAGAAATTGTGCTGCGGAATCTCCGCTCCCAATGGAAAATCTTTAGTATTTTCGATCGCGATACATTTTAGGCGTTTTGTGGCAAAATATGGTGCTGCAGTGTTGAGTTGGCAATAGCCTGTACGTGCTGTCGACTGATTTCTCCACATGATGATTTGATACCGCTGATCTTCTGAATTAATTAGAATTTGGCGATATATTTTAGCAATGTCAGTCGTAAAAATAAAAATGAAAACGAAGGAGTATGGAGAATAATTCCCTTCGGACAGTTGGATTCTACTTCATCCATTTTCCATACCCGTTGTATCACCTTTTCTAGTGAGACGTTATTGGCACTGTACTCTGCTTAGTTACCAAAAACAGCACAAGTCAGTTCCTCTAATTATTCGGAGTTATTTCCAGTCTTTCCACTTATGATCTCGTCAAGTTTTAAATTTTGCACAGAGTGAATTGGGAGTATGGATAGCCTTTTGATAGCCGCTCGGAGTCAATATTTATTTGTGAGTCGGAGTCTAATATTGCTCTAAATTCACCTGATCTTCCGTTGGCAGCCGTAATTTTTATTTTAGGAGTCGCTAGTAAGAGGTACCCTTGGCATGTTGGCATGGTTTTGTCCACTGCTGATGCTACAGCTACCATATTTTGGAATCAGTTGGCCTTTTCGCTGTATTGGGTGTCGTTGATTGGTTCGATCTTGTAGCGTTGCTTCTGCTTTCTAAGTGCACCATTGAATTGTTTCTTGTCGTACTTAGTGCAGGATCTTGAAGGGCAGGTATATGCTGTATGATCGTGCCTGAAGCAATTGATACATGGTTTATATTTTTGCTGATCTTCTGTGGTTGCAGCTGTATTAAATCAAAAAATACTTGCCACTCCAAATAATCACCATTGAATTGGGTCCAATTTTGGTATACTCTTTCCAACATATCGGCCGGTATCTCACGAATAAATCGATAATTCACGGTCATCAACAACACTGGCGGGTACAGCTGCGATTTTTTCTTCTGTCCGCACTCTACGTATGCGTGTTGGTGGTTTAATAATGTCCAATAATGTAAGTTTGGTGAGAAAATTTGTCACAAGATTCCGAATGGCCGCCTCAGAGAAGCAAGCGTTTTTCGTTTTAAAGTCGATTCATGGTGTAATTATAGACCAAACTGTACAGTAACATGTTACACGAAAACATCTGAGCTGCCAAAACAGTGTTGCTAAAAAGAAAGTTGGTGAAATATTAGCAATATTGATATGTCTTGTAAAGTACATAGGATGTTGTGTGGCTCTGCTTCTATTTCATAGCAGTCATCTATCGTGTATCCATCAATATCTTCATTGGCCGTTGATTGCCATGAAATGTCGTTGTTGACAGACAAATCGTGCATGTATTTATTAATAAAGGCCAATTTTGTTTGGTAAAATGACTCAGAGTGATTCTGATTTTCTTTCACCCTTATATTCGTCAATATTTCGCCTTAATGCTCTCAGTAAGGCTCGCTGATTGCGAAGTATCTTATGTATATCTGAAATTGAATATATGTGAAATTGTCTAAGTGACATGCCACCAGTTGCTTTCTCAATGTCCAGTCGTCGTCTAAATCTGCCCATATTTCATCTAGCCGTCTGAGGCGTTCTTCATAATATGAGTCTTTAATAATACGTCTATTTGTGCTGCAGTTGTTTGCTAGACAGCTATCAAAATTTCGAAAGATTCCATGATTGTGTTTATTTTACTGTGGTTATTAGTTCAAGTACGTTAAATGCTGGCTCACACATTTGTTGTTCACATTTGTTGAAAAATAATAGCTCACACTTTTGTGCTCTTGCCAAAGTCGTATTCACCAAATGTATATTTCAAAGAATGCGTTGACTTGACTGCTTGAACGATTCTTCATACCAAAATCAATATCAAATTGATATTATTACGCCTAGCAGTGCAAACACAAGCGTTTAGCTTGGAATACTCTAGACTTCGTAATTTCAGATGGCAATACAAACACAGGAACTTAAACCTGTATTGTTTATGTCAAGAACAAAAGAATGAAAACACAAGAACTTAAACCTGAATTACTTATATATATATATATATATATATATATATATATATATATATATATATATATATATATATATATATATATATATATATATATATATATTTATATATTTATATATATATATATATATATATATATATATATATATATATATATATATATATCTATTGATAGCACTCGTTCTCTGGTTGGAACAAAACTGCCTGTTCTCTTTATTCGTTTCTTTATTGCTTACAATTCAAACATGGTATATGGAGTTGCCAGAACATTAATAAAAGTTCTAGGTTTCTTGTTAACTTTAGAATTAGTGTTGACAGATCACTAACATAAGCAGTTGGTAAATGACATAAGTACTTACAGTAGGTAATCGGTTTAATTTTATTTTACAATTAGATAAATTATTTAAAATACATTAAAGGCAGTCATGTATTAACATTGAGTATTCTTAAATGGAACCTTTTAGAGTATGCATGAGATGGAAATGCTTACAATTCGGCCGTTCTGACAGTAAGGATCTCCTGATCCGAGATCAATGTATTTTTACTTTTTTACTATATTAACTATTTATTACTTTTCGCTATTATGTTCTTCGTTAAGCCAGGGTTTAATGTTAGCCACCGCCCAAATGCCTTTGTAGGGGATTTGTGTTTGCTGCATTCCTTCCACATCCTCTATAAGGTATCTATCATTTTGCAATATTTTAGTAATTTTATATGGGCCTCTATATTTTGGAATAAGGTTTCTTGAGATACCTGTGCGAGAGTCAAAATTTTTAACCATGACATATGCACCTAGCTTATATTGTCTTGGGGGTAGACGATGAGAGTCTACATATTGCTTATTGTACGATTGCGATCGACTCTGTTTTGTCTCCGCCTGATCTCTAATCTTCTCTTTGTCTAGGTCACCTTGCACTTGCTCATTGGTTATTATATTTTCTCTCAGAGTATCTAAAACTTGACCCCTTTGATTAGTTCCGAAAAGCATAACGCTAGGATGTTCCCCTATGGTACGGTGTACCATATTGTTAATTGCGAATTTGACCGTATCCAATGTTTTATCCCAATACATTTTTTTCTCCTCCTCTACTAACTTTGATATCATCGGACCCAAGCATCTGTTAACGCGTTCTACCTGTCCGTTTGCCAGTGGAGAAGCCGTTGCAATTTTAATATGCCTAATATTATTATCACTTAGATATTATTCGAATTCATTGGACGTGAAACCAGAACCTCTATCAGATATTATGCATCTAGGACGACTATAGTATCTAAAATATTCTTTGAGTGCAACGATGACCTCCTTTGAGCTTGTAGTTTTCGTTGGGTACAGTTTCACTAATTTCGTATAAGCATCGATCACCACTAAAATGTGTTTTTTACTCCTATGCTGGCTATTAATTGGATCGTAATGATCTATGTGAACTACTTCGAATGGTTCACTTCCCTTCGGAATTGTGTGTAAAAACCCCTCCTGTTTGCCGTACTTGGGTGAGAAAGCTATACACTTAAGACAATTACTAATATGTTACAGAGATTTATCTTTTATTTTAGGAAGCCAATAACTTTTCGAAACTAAATCAACAACTTTGACAATGCCTAAATGTCCCAGTTCATCGTGATATTTATAAAGTACATGTTTCTCCATGGATTCTGGCACGCAAAATAAAATACGGTCGCCTTTTTTTCTATACACAACGCCATTACGCATTTCATATAGGCTGTGTTCAGAGTTTTGTAGGCATCTTTTAACTTCATTCAATTTTTCATCCTTACCTTGGCAAATGATTAAGTTTTCTTCGAACGTGTTAGTGTCAATTACAAGTATATTAAAGTTTCTACTAAGCGAATCTACATGCTGCATTCTCTTCCCTGATCTGTGTTCTAGCTTGCGTCGCAGTGTAGTTCCGTCTGATCTCTGGGGTCATATATGGCTAAAATAGGCGATTCAGCCAACTTGCCTTTCAATTTCTCAAACGATTCAAGTTCCTTGGACCCAAAGTGAAATTTGTTATCTTTTCGAGTCAAATCGTAAAGTGGTTTGGCAAAAATCCTTTACGAAACGTCGAAAATATGAGCACAACCCAATAAAACTCTGAACCTCATGAACTTTAGAAGAACTGAAAAATTGTTAACCGCCTCTATGCCTTTTTCATCAGCTTTGATTCCGTTGCCTGTAATCGTATACCCTAGATATTTGATGCTACTCTGCAGAAATTCACATATATCCATTCTGAGTTCAAGTTTGTTGTCTACCAATCGTTTAAAAATTTCTTTTAAGATAGGAAAATGATCATTTATTCCTTCAGTTGCCACTAAGATGTCGTCTAAATAAATTGTAACATTCCTGGACTTAACCATATCAGCAAATATTTTACTTATAAATCTCTGAAAGGTTGCCGGCGCATTTCGAAGGCCAAATGGCATTCGCAAAAACTCGTACTGGCCAAGCGGTTTAGTAAATGAAGTATACTTCACCGAATCTTGTTGCATGTATACGGGAAGAATCCGTTTTTCAAATCGAGCTTCGAAAATATTTTTCGAACGTCGCCTTATTAAGTTTACGAAAATCGACGCACATTCTCGTTTCGCCTGTTTTTTTCTTAACTAAAATGATAGGAGAAACGAACTCCGACTCGCTATTCCGTATATAGCCTTTCTCTAAATATTCATCTAACGTTTTCTGCAAAGACAACTTCTCCACATAAGACAGTCTTCTCGGTGGACAATTAAATGGCTTAACTTCGTCTAAATTAAGAATCATCTCGCATTTAGTCTGAGGAACCTCAGGTCTTTCAGGTAAAACGTAATATTCACGAAATAAGGTCTCAAAGTATTTTTTATTTGAAAAACTTACTTCATCCCCGAGAACAAAAGCATTATCATTGTGAAATTCATAATCTATCATTAAAACTTGGCTTTCAAAATCATTGACTAAACAAACTGAGTTGACATTTTCTACATTTACATTTTCTCTGTTCTCTTTTGCTGAAAGTTTCATTACTTCGCTGATTGTATGCATTTTCTCATCTTTAGTATCATCAAGTGTTTTTGGATAATCATATTGATACTTATTTTCTAAGACACAGACATTAGGATTCGTTAAAACTAACCTAGCATCGCTTGCTTTTAGGAAATCCCTGCCTAGAACAACAGGAAAACCCATAGAATCATTTGACACGACGTATAATTCAATATCTACGTTTTTCTTATTTATTAAAACACAACAAAAAATATTTCCAAGAATATTCAGCTTACTATTACTAATACCAAAATAAAAAATTTCATTTACTTCATATTTAGTCGCACTTGAAGGGACGCAAGAACTTTTGACGAAACTTATGGGGCTTCCTGAGTCTAAGAGGCATTCTGAGAAAAAACTTATATTAGCACTAGATTTTACTGTAATACATAAATATCTTACATATTCATTTGCCTTTGTGGCACTCTTCTTGTACTGGTGGCAATCTTTAGCAAAGTGTCCCATCTCACCACAGGCATAGCAGGAACCAAACTCACGTCGTGGCTTGCGACAAACTGCGGCCAAGTGTCCTGCACTGTTGCAGTTGAAACATTTTAATGTTGTACTTAATGAACTGTTGTTGGCTTTGGTAGCACCGTCAACTTGCCTCGGTGCATTTTGTTTTTGTTGTTGCTCGACTCCTTTGAAGATTTAAAGAAACTCTTCCTTAGACTTGTAGTTTTGAAGTTTAGCCTGAGTGCGTAACTGGAGACTGGAAATGCCATCCACCAAATATTCCAGCAACTTGTCGTCATGCAGGCGTAAATCGTTTGACAATATGACTTTGGCGTTATAATAATCTACAAACTTTTCACCATATTTCCATTTTCTTTCTTCAAAATTGCTACGTGAAGTGATTCTATTTATCTTGACATCAAACATTTCTTTCATTTGCTGCATAAGGTCTTCTACGCTTATGTCAAGAAAATAGGGCTTTGAGTAAAGCCATGCCTTAGCATTTCCCCTCCAATTTTGAACATATCAAAGCACGCATATTTTTCTCAGAAACATTGTATGTGTTTTTAATACTGTTTAACTGAGCAAACCATGTTTTAAACTCAGCTCCTCCATTGCAGGAAGGTAATAATTCTTTTAGGGTACTGAAGGGAACGTTTATGTCACCTTTTGCTGTTGTACTCGGTAAGTTTTGATTAAGCAACTTATTCTCACGCACTAACAGTTCACGTTTCAAAAGGCTTATTTCCTTAAGTAACAATTCTTTTTCTTTGTCTTGTGTAACTTTGTTATTCATTTCTTTGCCGTCTGTTTTTTTGTTTACACACATCATTTCGTTGTCATTGCTTCTTGTCATTGCTAATACATTGATGCTCATTTCATTGTCGTTGTTTGTTTTTTCGTTTCTTTTTACTACTTCGTTGTCAGCTTCGTCGTCATTGTTCCTGCTGCTGCTGTTCCTTTGTCGCGTCGTTGTTTGAGCTGCCCGGTGCAGAAGTAACGGTTTTACCAAAGTCATCGGAATTTGAGGAATGTAATACATCATCTTTACGTTGCGTCGCCTTATCAAACTTTAACACACAATTGTTGAGAACCTCAGATGGCACACTATTCAACCTTGCAACCAATGCTGCCTTAGTACCGCTTGATGATAAATTTAATTCTTCGCAATACAGTTTTAACTGTTGCAAAGTATGATCCTCAGCAAATATCATTTTGATTTATTTCTTAAGGCGCGTTCAACCACTTCTGAAAATTGATAGCACTCGTTCTCTGGTTGGCACAAGACTGCCTGTTCTCTTTATTCGTTTCTTTATTGCTTACAATTCAAACATGGTATATGGAGTTGCCAGAACATTAATAAAAGTTCTAGGTTTCTTGTTAACTTTAGAATTAGTGTTGACAGATCACTAACATAAGCAGTTGGTAAATGACATAAGTACTTACAGTAGGTAATCGGTTTAATATTATTTTACAATTAGATAAATTATTTAAAATACATTAAAGGCAGTCATGTATTAACATTGAGTATTCTTAAATGGAACCTTTTAGAGTATGCATGTATGCATGTATGCATGTATGCATGTATGCATGTATGCATATATATATATATATATATATATATATATATATATATATATATATATATATATATATATATATATATATATATATATATATATATATATATATATATATATATATATATATATATATATATATATATATATATATAAATTAATTATTGCCGAACGGCGAAATCAAAAAAATATATTTTCACCTTAAGCTCAACTTTATTTCTTCATCTTCAACTTAGAACTAACTCACAAAATTGCTTAATGCTAAACCTTTGCCAAAAATCCCTACCTACGTCACGTTGCACTAGCATGTGCTGGGAACCAACTTTCGCAACGCTTGCAAGTATTGCCTTGCGCGTGTGGTGTAATTCGACTGTTGCGACATTCCGCATTTGACACCTTCCAAAACGTGGGAATGGTAACTCCCCTCCTTCTTAAAGAAACGTCTCGTTTCTCTCAATTTCTTCTGAAATACTTTTAACTTTACTTAACATGCTATCAAATAATTTTTGATTTGATTTTATTTTCTTAATTTCATAACATTTAATTATTGCTTTAGCTACAATAAAAGATATGTAAGAGATACAGATTATGGTAAGCAGTGACAGAATGGAATATACTGTTGGTTGTCTTTTAACTTCTTGCTTTATTGAATTTAAAAAAATTATATTTTCGAATTTTAGTTCTTCATTAGTGCTCTCTATATATTCAATTATTTCAAATTGATTTGGCTTATTATTTTTCAAAAAATTTCTAATTATGGCTGTTGGATTTTCGTAAGTTACATTATCGATTTTTGACTTGTTTTCAAAAGTTATCAAGTAAACTCCTTGAAGTTTTTGGTCATTTACTACATGTTCTCCTGAAATTAAAATTGCGCCATCTTTCAGCACCTTCAAATCCTTATTTCCTTCTTTAATTTTTGTGCAATTGCCCTTATTATTATTTAGTCAATTTGAAAAACATGATTTTTTATAATTAAATTTACAAAAATTTCAATTTAGTTCAGCTTTACAGCTTTCGACATTATAAAAAAGATTTTTACACTTTACAATTTCTTTTTCTATTACAAGTTTGCAATCAGGCTGTGATATTGCTCTTGATTCAAATAAATTACAATTTTTTTCAACAATAGGATATTTAATGTGAATAACTATTATATCATTATTTTGTAATATTTTAAATTTTGATGCGTCCATTAAATCAGTCAGCGTAATTTTTTGATGTTCGTGATCAGTGATATCTTGTATTTCTTTGAGGTTAAGGATCGCAGGGTTTAGGATGCCCATTTTGGATAATGTTATAGTCTGAATTGTGTTCTGTAGTTCATTTATTATTAGTCTATTTCTGTATCTAGTAGTCAAGGTAATCTGCAAATTGGTTTGCGTATTCTGGAGTGAATTAGTCAGATCTGTAATGGCTTTAAATATTGCGGAGTTCGTTGTCCTTTGTCTATTGTTATTTTCTATCAGTTCATTAAGATTTAAGTTGACTTTAACCATATCATCATGGTCGGGACTTCCTGATATCCACTTCCAAATGGTTCCTAATTCATTTATTCCTCTTTTAGCAATATAATTTGTCTGGATTAATTGCCGGAGCAAAGTATCAATTAGCTGTAATTCTAAATCTATTTCTTTATGTTGTGAACGGCTTACATTTTCTTCGGTATCAAAATAATTTCGCTTTTTGCTTAAAATTTCTTTAGTTTCTTTTATTATATTGGAGAAATACGTCAAATTCGTGATATGGAATATGTCACCATATTCCTTGTAAATTATTGCTTCCCCGTTCTGTACTAATAAATAGTCTTCACGGGTATAATCTAATACTTCAGCTGTGGTAATTACAAAAAACCCAATTATACTCAAGACAAACATTTTCTGAAAATATTATAAGAAAATTGAAAAAATATTAATTACTAATTGTTTTCCACTAGGGATGATCATAAAAAAATTACGTTCTAATATTATTCTTATGGATAATTCTATTCCTACTGTATATTCTAACCCTATTCCCTAAATCTTCCTTTACCTTTTGTTTCTTGAATCTCGGTTGGAGTTTATTCCTCTGGCCTATTAGTTTCTCATAAATTATGTCGCCATCTTTGTATGTTTTTACATTACTTGGGCCATTTCTATTTAACATTTTTTCCTGTGCCTTTTTTAGCTTTCTATAAGTATCACTATGATCGATTTTATTAAAAATAATCTCCGATGGTTTTGATCAACTACTGAGTGAATAGTTTCGTTGTACTGCTGTACTGCCCTAAAGAAACATTCAACGTCGTCTATTAATTTGTATTCTTCTTTTAAACAGCGGGCTATTTCAACTAATGTCGAATGGGCTCTTTCTATTTGAACATTTGTAGTGCTGTGACGCGGCGTACAATAAAAAATTTCTATGCCTAATCTTTGTATTAGTGTTTTAAATTGTGGAGTTATAAATCCAGGTTCGTTATCAATCGTGATCCTTTTTGCAAAGGGAAAACTTTGCAACAAGTCCAAGACTTTTTCGCCTAAATCCGATTTATCTTCGATATGCTTTATAATGAGGAATTTGGAATAAGGATCAATGCAAGTCATGAATTTCAAATTTTGCGCGTAAAATATATCGATATTTAAATACTCCCCCTCCTTCTTTGGAATTGGAGCCTCTCCAATTTGTGTTCTTTGAGGATGTCTATTGTATTTATTTTTATTACAGATTCCGCAGCTTCGGACATGTTGTTTAAAATCAGGAATCATGTGAGGCCAGTAGTATTGCTTACAAATTTGTAAATAATTTTCTTTGTAGCTTCTGTGAGCTCTAATGTGAGTTTGAACAATAATTGATTGTTGATAGTCCTTATTTGTAATACCTATTGGAAAAGATCTTGTATAGACAAATTTTATAGTGAAAATGTTTTTAATGGTTTCTTTAACATATAAAGATCCTCTGGTGTACAATATATACCGGTTACTATATTTGGCCTCAAATATTCTTTTAAAATTGTTAATAAATTTTCCTTAGTAACAAATTCTATTATGTGTCTTGTCCTGTTAAAAGTTGTGACTGATTCGTGAATGGTAAATGTATTTTTTGATAGGAGAATTTGTTGCTTAAATTCATTTAGTGGTTTCTTTATCTCTATTATCGTTAAATTATCACTGCTTTCAATCGAGTGCTGCGTTTCCAAGATTGATTCGGTCGCAGACAAGTGGTTTAACCATTGTCTTGAAAAGGCGTCGGCCACTACATTGGCCGTGCCAGGTTTATTTATCATTTTCGGTGAGAACTCTTCTATAAAAGCTCGCCACCTTTTTATTTTAGAGTTTGGATTTCGATTTGAAACAGCGAAAGTCAATGGCTGATGGTCAGTATGGATTTCTAAATTAGACACTCCGTATAGATAATTTCTTAGATTTTTTAGCGACCACACAATTGCGTAGAGTTCTTTCTCATTTGTCGCATAATTTTGTTCTGTAGAATTCAAGGTTTTTGAGATAAATGTAATGGGTTTTCCTTCTTGACTCAGTACAGCTCCTACTGCTACATCTGAGGCGTCTGTAGTTAATATGAATTTTTTGTTGAAGTCGGGTTGTGCGAGTTCAACTTGGTGGGTAAGTAAATCCTTAAGCTTTTGAAATGCTGATATTCCTTCTTCATCTAATTGAATTTCTGTTTTCTTTGACACGTATTGAGAAACTCTGCCATTCTCGCCTGCTAAATGTTTTGTTAATGGTTTCGCTATGCTTGCGTAATTTTTGACGAATTTACGATAATATCCTACAACTCCAAGAAAGCTTCTCAACTGTCTAAGCGTTTTGGGTAGAGGATAATTTTTTATTGCATCTATTTTGTTAGGATCGGTTTTTATGACACCGGTTTTTATGTAACCTAAGAACTCGACTTCTTTTGCATAAAACTTTGATTTTTCTAACGAGATTTTCATATTTGCCTCTTTAAGCTTATTTATTATTAATTTTAAATGCGAACTATGATTTTCTAAGGTATCTGAGTAAACGATAATATCGTCAATGTAGACATGACATATCCTACCTATAAATTCACGCAAAATGTTATCCATTGCTCTTTGGAATATACTAGGTCCATTTTTAAGACCAAATGGCATATGCAAAAATTCATATTTTCCGTTATTAACGGAAAATGCCGTTTTTTCTATATCTTCTTTTTTCATCAATATCTGGTAAAAGCCAGATTCCAAATCGATCGTAGAAAAGTACTTTGCCTTTCCAAGATTAGACAATATAACATTGCAATCCGGAATAGGGTATTTATCCGATTTGGTCTGTTCATTTAATTTTTTATAATCAATGACCATACGTAATTTTTGTGTACCGTCGTCATTTGTACCCTTCTTTGGTACGACCCATATGGGTGAGTTATATGGGCTTTTACTCTCACGAATAATGCCATTTTTTAATAAATTTTTTATTTCGTCGTTGACGAAGCTATTTGCAGAAAGAGGATAGGGATATTGCTTGCTCCATATGGGCGCTTCAGCAATTGTTCGGATTTCCGCTTTAATATCCGTTCGAAATGGCAAATTTAAATTAATATTTGAATGAATGTTTGCTACATCCTCCCTTATTTTCCTATTTAGTGATTCCAAGTTTTCTCCATTTTTTAACTTCACTTCGATTCCTAAATCATTTTCTATTTTATATATGATATTTTCTGTATCCTTTTTTCCTTTCTTACTTGAATTATATGAATTGTCTTCACTTAAAGACTCATTGCTGCCAAAATTTAAAAATTTTTCTGAATGATCACCACATTGTAGAATTCCTTTTTCAAAATTTAAAATTATGTTTGCTTTTTTTAGAAAATTATACCCTATCAAGATGTCTGTTTCTAAATTGGGTATTTCGTAAAACCTTTGTGTTATTCCGAATAATGTGGCTACATAAAAATGTTTAATAATCGTAAAACCATTTATGGTTCTGACTCTTTTTTTTTATTATAAGCTCCTCTTTGTTTTGAAATGTGTTCGGACTGCAGTAGCAACTAGTAGCACCGCTGTCAATTAAAATTGTATATTTTCTTCCGGATCTTCCCCTTTTGACGATGAAGGGTAGTCCGGATTTTCCTCTAAAAAAGTGTCCTCATTAATGTTATTTATCCGCTGTGCTTTATGCTGCGGTTGATTACTAACTTGCCCGCTACTCAGTGGTCTCTTTTGGGCTTGCTGAGCATATTGCGTATTAAAAGGATATTGAAAATTTGGTCTCTGTTGATACTGATATCTTTGACCATTAAAACCATTGAAGTTTCGCCTTCTGTAACTATTGTGAGTAGGGAGGACGCGTTGTGTCGACGGGTCGACTTCCATTGGCTCAGGTCTGGAGCTTTTAATAAAATTTTGGTTAAAATTGTTGGCTTGATTTGAATTGCCTGGATTAAAATAATTTTGCCTATCTCCCCTAGGAAAACGCAAGACGTTTTGTGTCTGTTGTTTATTGTTGTAAATTGGATTAGGTTTAACAAATTGTTGAGCGAAACTTGCTCTGACATGATTAGCCTCAAGCTCCTGGGCTTTAGCTAAAGCGTTTGGCAGGTCAACGGGCGAAATTGAAAATAAAATATCGTTTAGAGGACTATTTAGTCCGGTTATGAACACGCGAAGGGCATATTGCCTATTTTTGCTATTTAATTCATTCGTAAGGGGGCTATTTGAACCATGCGTCATGATGGTTTTATTTATTAATAATGTTAACTTTTTGTTAACTTCATTGTAAAAATCTAACAGTGTTTTCTTTCCCTGCCTCATAATGCTCAATTCCTGTTCAATGAGATGTACTGGCCGTTTGTCAGCATACGCAAAGTCGAGCCTGCTGACTATGGCATCAAAATGCAAAACAGTCCCATGGTTCGTGAGGACGTCGTTTGCCTCGTTAACTATTTTGTTGCGCAAAATAGTGAGAGCCGCGAAATATTTCCTACTACCTTTTGTATATAAGCTTAATGAATTATGAGCGGCTTCGCGCCAACTCACATACGTATTTTCTTTACCCGTAAATACTGGTAGCGATTTTATAACGGCTAAAGTTTCTTCACATATAATCCTTTCATCTATAGTTTGCTGAGTGTATTCTATTACTGTACTTCCTGAACTCAAATTTCCTACTTCAGTTTTAAGCCTAGTTATTTCTGCCTTCAGTTCTGCTGTACTCCTTGCAATAATCCTAGTGACTACATCCTCGGTCAATTGAGATGTCGAGCTACTTGTCGTCATGGTTGCGAATAAATTAACTAGCTCGTCCAGTATGTAATTTCTTTAATTTAAATAATTAAAATATTTATTATACGAAATAATATAGTAATTTTTAATCAACTAATTTTGTGTACAATATAATAATTAATTTTCCGTGACAATAAGCTAAATTATTTAATTTTGGTTTTATTTTGATAAAATCACAATTTTCAATAATAAACTTAAACTTTACTTATCGCTGTCACTTCAGGTGTCTGCTTGCTGCTTTATCCTATTCGCCCACTTATTACTTGTATCACCATGTGCTACTGTCTATACGTTGATTTTGCTTTTCTTCCGTTGTTGTTCGCAGCGATTTTTCGCTTACATATTTATGCGCCCCTTGATAATATTTTTATTGAAATTTTAGTTCACTTTTCACGACGTGTAATCGTTTTATCCTTTTAACTTTGTCCACTTGTTGATTCTTTTGTAGAAGTTTATTTTACAAATATTTTCAAGGTTGTTTTAACTTGTTAATTTTAAATCTGTCTTTACGATTCGCATAATTAGATTTAATTAGATTAATGTGGATTTAGTTTTTTAATTTTCGTTAAATTTCTTGTGATTTAATTATTTCTTATATTTTATATTTCCACGAATTTTTATTAAATTTTTTATTGTTCTTTGTAAACATTTAATAAAATACCATATCACGAATTTATAATTAAAGTGAGAATTTATTATTTAAATTAAAATGCAAGAAACACCGTGCTCCTTCACTTGCAACTTTGTAACACTTTTGTGCGGATTTTTGTTTTTTGGTTGGTTTATAATTTTATGGCACTCGCGTATCCTTACTTTGTATTTTCAGGATTTATTTTGCGTTGCCCCACGTTGGGCGCCAATTAATTATTGCCGAATGGCGAAATCAAAAAAATATATTTTCACCTTGAGCTTAAGCTCAACTTTATTTCTTCATCTTCAACTTAGAACTAACTCACAAAATTGCTTAATGCTAAACCTTTGCCAAAAATCCCTACCTACGTCACGTTGCACTAGCATGTGCTGGGAACCAACTTTCGCAACGCTTGCAAGTATTGCCTTGCGCGTGTGGTGTAATTCGACTGTTGCGACATTCCGCATTTGACACCTTGCAAAACGTGGGAATGTTAACTTATATATATATATATATATATATATATATATATATATATATATATATATATATATATATATATATATATATATATTTTTTTTTTTTTTTTTTTGTTTTTTTAATATGCAATATAGAACAAATATATATGTTAATTTAAATATGTTTATTTATTGAAAAACATCATATATATATATATATATATATATATATATATATATATATATATATGATTTTTAAATAAATAAACATATTTAAAGTAACATATATATTTGTTCTTTATTGCATATTGAAAACACAAAAAAATTCAAAATCAAAACAACTTAAATTCTTTTCACAGTTCTTGTATCACATTTACACATTTATAACTTATAATCTAGCTTTTAGTTCCTCCAACTCGATCAGTCTTCGATTTTTTTTCAATTTTATCATTCACCCCCCTAAGCCCCAACTTCTCCATTTCTAAATGATGATGTTTTAGTTCTGTTAATTCCTCTTTTTTCACATCATATATATCATTTATCATTCTTACCTTCTTCCACTCAGACACACTTTTTGATGGTGGCCCTGCTGAATTTAACTCCATCTCCAAATTTCGCCAAAATCTGGTAAGCTCCTTCTTGTTTCCTTTATAAAAACCGCGCGCACTGTCGGGATGTGATTGTGTTGCGTTTAATATAAGTTCGAACTGGAACTTATTCGTTGATTTTCACCTGAAAGTAAGAATAATGCTATAATAATATTTGTAATAGTAATAAATAACAACATTTATTCTATTTTCTACGAAAACCATTAAATACTTACACTTTTCCATACAACTTCCTTTGCAGATTTTTGGCGGTATAATTTTCAATAAATATCATTACATTCTCCCTTTTATTTAGGTTCGTATTGCCTACTTTTTTCCCAAGGAAGGAATTCCCAATTTCGAAATTCCTTTGGAATTGGAGGAAAGCGAAAGTGAAAAACTCCCGGGGAATTTATATTCAGAATACAAGAATAGGGAAAAGTTGAAAAGTTCCCGGGGAATTCTTATCCAGAATCGGCTGTGTATGTTTACATGAACTTCCAGTAAATAGAGAAATCGATCACAGCTCGATTTTAATTAAATCACAATCATAGTGCCTTTCGCTAAGTTGTTGAATAAAGTAATTCAGGTTTAAGTTCTTGTGTTTTCATTCTTTTGTTTTTGACATAAACAATACAGGTTTAAGTTCCTGTGTTTGCTTTGCTATCTGAAATTGCGAAGTCTATAGTGTTCCAAGCTAAACGCTTGTGTTTGCACTGCTAGGCGTAATATTTTGGTGACTCCGACGACACCAGCCCAGGCACTAGCCCTCTGCTAGTGTCACATAAATCTAAACAATTTGATATTGATTTTGGTATGAAGAATCGTTCAAGCAGTCAAGTCAACATTACATTTATATACATTTGGTGAATACGACTTTGGCAAGAACACAAAAGTGTGAGCTATTATTTTTCAACAAATGTGAACAATAAATGTGTGAGCCAGCATTTAACGTACTTGAACTAATAACCACAGTAAAATAAACACAATCATGGAATCTTCCGAAATTTTGATAGCTGTCTAGCAAACAACTGCAGCACAAATAGACGTATTATTAAAGACGCATATTATGAAGAACGCCTCGGACGGCTAGAAGAAATATGGGCAGATTTAGACGACGACTGGACATTGAGAAAGCAACTGGTGGCATGTCATGTTGACGAATATTTTTTTTTTTTTTTTTTAACAAGCTTTTTTATTGGATCTTTCTAAAATTACTTAGAAACTAACAATATGTAATCAAATCTTACAAACTAAATAAAATTATGTGATATTCCCAACGTTCCATCACAATTTGTTGAGTCACGAGGTATAGCCCCGTGCTCAGCAACAATTGCCTAGCAAGGGGATTCGGATGATTGTGTAATTTTTGAATGTAGCTTCTGCAAAACATTGCAACTTCCTCAGAAATTGTGGGTACATTTAAATCTCGATGGATGTTAACGTTCCTCATATACCAAGGCGCGTTTACAATAATTCGCAGACACTTGGATTGTATTCGCTGCAATTTTTCGATATTTGAGGGAGATGCGGTGCCCCAAAACTGAATACCATAAGTCCAGATTGGCTTCAGGATTGCTTTATATAATAGCACTTTGTATTCGAGATTCAACTTTGATCTTTTGTGTAACAGTCACCATAACTGATTAATTTTAAGCTTGATCTGAGTTTTCTTTGCCTCTCTGTGATTTTTCCAGGTCAGCCTTCTGTCGAGGTGAATACCCAAGTACTTTGTTGAGGAACATTGTGGAACTGATTGGCCATTAATTTTAAGTGGGGGACATGTATCTGGCCTTAGCGTGAAGGTTACATGTACGCTCTTTGATTCATTGACTTTTATACGCCATTTTGCTAGCCAGATTTCGAGAGAATCGATATGAGTCTGCAGGAGTTTAGTAGCTTCTATGGGGTTAGAGCGAGAGCACAATATTGCCGTATCATCAGCAAAGGTCGATATAAATGTATAGTTATTGCTGGGCATATCTGTAGTGTATAAGAGATACAGTAAGGGGCCCAAAACGCTTCCTTGAGGAACGCCAGCGTGAATATCCAATGGATTTGTTGTGTAATCCTTGTGATGTACGAGAAATTGTCTTTTCGTGAGGTAGCTACTAAGCAATGAGGAGACATTTGCAGGCAGTAATAGTTTGAGTTTGTAAATAAGGCCATCGTGCCATACTTTATCGAAAGCTTGAGTGATATCAAGAAAGACAGCTGAGCAATACTTTTTTTCTTCAAAAGTGTTCCTTATCAGAGTTACAATGCGGTTTACTTGTTCTATTGTGCCGTGCTGTTTTCTAAATCCAAACTGATGTTGAGGAATCAGTTGGTTGAGATTAATAAATGGAGTTATATTCATGACAAGTAGCTTTTCGAATACTTTAGTAAGTAGAGACAGGAGGCTGATAGGTCTGTACGATGCAACTTTTGTAGGGTCTTTTCCTGGTTTTGCTATCATAATAATTTTTGAAGTTTTCCAGCATTTGGGATAGAGGTTCAACTCAACCGGTTCAATTCAACCAGAGGTAGCTCTGGTTCAATTTTTCGAGTGCTGAGTCTACATCGTGTCCATTTCTTAATACAGTACTCAGAGGAAGATGGGAATTTATATATTTCTTGAATTTTGACCAGTCTATTTTCTTTCTAACGCAATTCCCTTGGGGCTTGGTGATTTTATAGATATTACCGTGGGAGAGTGGTCAGATGATAGATCATAATTACACTCTGTGGAGATATTTTCATCTGCAAACCTTTCGCAACTCCAAATTCTATGAGATCGGGTATTTTCCTCTTGTCCGTCGGCCAATATGTCAGTTGACCATTTGAAATAACATCGTAGCCATGGTTAGTGATGATTGAACATAGTCTTCTGCCTTTTGGAGTTATTAAGCGGGAGCCCCAGTGAGTGTGTTTGGCGTTGAAATCGCCAGCAACCAAGAATTTGCTACCAAGAGTTGAGAAAAATTCTTTATATTGCTGTTCGGTAATACTGTATCTTGGGGGACAGTATATCGCAGATATTACTAGCTTAGAGATGTATTCTTCCAGACATATAGATGTTGCTTGCAAGTAGACGCTACTGAAATCTTCGAGAACATGATGTTTTATTCTGCTTTTTATCAATATGGCAGTAATTGACGAATATAAGGGTGAAAGAAAATCAGAATCACTCTGAGTCACTTTACCAAACAAAATTGGCCTTTATTAATAAATACATGCACGATTTGTCTGTCAACAACGACATTTCATGGCAATCAACGGCCAATGAAGATATTGATGGATACACGATAGATGGCTGCTATGAAATAGAAGCAGAGCCACACAACATCCTATGTACTTTACAAGACATATCAATATTGCTAATACAGGGTAATATTTCACCAACTTTCTTTTTAGCAACACTGTTTTGGCAGCTCAGATGTTTTCGTGTAACATGTTACTGTACAGTTTGGTCTATAATTTAACCATGAATCGACTTTAAAACGAAAAACGCTTGCTTCTCTGAGGCGGCCATTCGGAATCTTGTGACAAAATTTCGCACCAAACTTACATTATTGGATATTATTAAACCACCAACACGCATACGTAGAGTGCGGACAGAGGAAAATATCGCAGCTGTACCCGTCAGTGTTGTTGATGACCGTGAATGATCGATTTATTCGTGAGATACCGGCCGATATGTTGGAAAGAGTATACCAAAATTGGATCCAATTCAATGGTGATTATTTGAAGTGGCAAGTATTTTTTGATTTATTCTCGCAATTAGTAAACAACCAACAACAAAAGATGTGGTACCTCAAGTCTACCGTGGGAAGAGAAACCGAAAAATCGATTAGCCGTCTTTCAGCCACAGCAGAGAATTACACAACTGCTTGGAAACTATTGCAAAAACGATACACCAATAAACGGGTTCTTGTCGCCTCATTAATACAACAGCTAATTGATCTACCGGCCGGTCATCAGCTGCAGCTATTAAGCAGCTACATACAAAGGAATGACTGCATGTGTTAAACAACATTGGGATCAACACAACTTCTTGGGATCCTATGCTGCTTCACTTACTGGTAAAAAATTGGATCGACGTATCCTCGTTTTGTAAGAAAGATCACTCTCAAATCCAAAAGAGTCTTAGCTTACCAAACACTTTTTGATCTTCCCCGAAGCACAATTCCAACAATGGAATCTATCGGGCGCAAAGAACATTTACTACAGCTGCAACCACAGAAGATCAACAATGCATTCTAGAAATATTTGCAATTCTCCACATCAGAAAGATTGAATTGGGTGCAAAAATATAAACCATGTATCAATTCCTTCAGGCACGATCATACAGCATAAACCTGCCCTTCAAGATCCTGCACTAAGTACGACAAGAAACATAATTCAAAGCTGCACTTAGAAAGCAGAAGCAACGCTACAAGATCGAACCAATCAACGACACCCAATACAGCGATAAGTCCAACTGATTCCAAAATATGGTAGCTGTAACATCAGCAGTGGACAAAACCATGCCAACATGCCAAGGGTACGTCTTACTAGCTACTCCTAAAATAAAATTACGGCTGCTAACGGAAGATCAGGTGAATTTAGAGCAATATTAGACTCCGACTCACAAATAAATATTGACTCCGAGCGGCTCATCAAAAGGCTGTTCATACTCCCAATTCACAAGATTTTTCTTTCGAATGGTACCCACCTGTCGGCAAGCAATTAGCAATTCTTCAGTAACAACTTGCAATGAAAAAGCTTCTGAAAGAACTCTGTGACAAAGCTCAGAAAAAGTGATGTCACAAGTGTTCTGCCGTTCGGAAGAGGCTAATATAAGTAGGTCCCTTCTAATACTGTCCAAATATATATATATATATATATATATATATATATATATATATATATATATATATATATATATATATATATATATATATATATATATATATGTGATTTTTTAGAATAAATAAACATATTTAAAGTAAGATATACTCTCTACAAAATCATTCGGAATAGACAGGAACAGGTAGTAATCACTTGGTGCCAGGTCCAAACTATAAGGTGGATGCATAGGAATCTCCCAACCAAGCACTGTACTGAAGGAACAAAATTCCTCTACTATTGGCCACAGCTGGCCACTTCTGGGCGATTGTTTCCTTCAGACGGTCCAACTGTTGACCGTACAGGTAAGAATTAGGAGTTTGGCCGTAGGGGAGCAGCTCATAGTAGATGATTTCCTGCCAATCCCACCAAACACATAGCAAAACCTTCCTGACCGTAAATCCAGGCTTGGCTGCCGTTTGCAACGGCTTTCCGCGATTCGACCAAGACCGTTTTCACTTGACGTTATCGTAAGTGAACCACTTTTTATAACCAGTAACCATCCGCTTCAGAAATGGATCGATTTTGTTGCGATTCAGCAGCGATTCGCAGATGGAAATTCGTTCCATGAGGTTTTTTGCCTTAACTCGTGTGGCACCCATACATCGAGCTTCGTTTTGTATCCAGCCTTATTTGAATAGTTCCAAATGGTTTTTTGTGCAATGTTTAGCTCCTGGGCAATGGAAACAGTGTTCACATGACGGTCAGATACGGCGATTTCCAGTCCAGGGCGTGGTAAATCTTGGACATCAAAATTACCGGAACAGAATCGACAAAACCAAAATTGCACGTGATTGGCTGTTACAGTATCAGGACCACAAACACTATTTACATGTTTAGCCGCCTGACTTCCGTTTTCGCCAGATCGCATCTGATCGCACTTATACAATGCGAGATACAGATTACTAAAGCCATTTATTTATTTATAAGCAATGGATTTCTTTTTACTACACCTGATTTAGATATATACACATATACATATATATATATATATATATATATATATATATATATATATACATATGTATACATATACATATATATACTTACTTACTTATGTGGCCATAACAACCGAATATCGATTTAGGCCGAAAATAACATGCTTCGCCATTTCTGTTCTTTGCTAGCTGGCGCCAGTTAGAAATTCCAACCTTCGTCAGGTTCTCCAGTACTTGGTCTTTCCACCTGAGGTTTGGTCTTCCTCTTCTGCGTCGTCCTCCAGCGGGTTCCGAATATAACACCTTCTTAGCTGGAGCGTGTTCTTTCATTCGCTCGACATGACCTAGCCAGCGCAGCCGCTGGATTTTGATGCGCTTTACTATTTCAATATCGGCATACAGCTCGTACAGCTCATGGTTGTACCTTATTCGGTACTCGCCACCAACGCAAATAGGTCTAAAGATCTTGCGTAGGACTTTTCTCTCGAAAACTCCAAGCATTCGCTCATCCGAGGTGGAAATTGTCCAGGTTTCAGCGCCATATGTTAGGACAGGCATGATGAGAGACTTGTAGAGTGTAGTTTTCGTTCTTCGAGAGAGGGCTCGACTTCTCAGTTGCTTACTCAGCCCAAAGTAACACCTTTTAGCAAAAGTTATCCTACGCATGATCTCCAAGCTGACGTCATTACTGCTGTTAATGCTGGTTCCAAGATAGACAAAGTCCCTTACTACTTCAAAAGCGTAGTTGTCAACAGTGACGTGCTGTCCAAGACACCGGGACTCTTTGTTTGTTGACACTATATACTTCGTCTTGCCATCGTTCACCGTAAGACCCATCCGACACGACTCTCTTTCCAACTCTGAGAATGCTGCTGCTGACTGTTCGCGTGTTCATGCCGATTATGTCAAAATCGTCGGCATACGCTAACAGCATGACACTTTTGTTGAAGATAGTGCCATTATGTCGTAGATCAGCAGCTCGTATTATTTTCTCCATAATAAGATTGAAGAAGTCGCACGATAACGAATCACCTTGTCTGAAACCCCGTTCGGTATTAAACGGTGCGGAGAGGTCCTTCCCAATTTTCACTGCACAACGGGAGTTATGCAGAGTCATTCTACAAAGTCGAATGAGCTTTGCAGGAATACCGAACTGAGACATTGTTCCATAGAGGTAATCCCTTACCGGACTGTCGAAAGCGGCTTTATAATCAACAAATAGGTGGTGTGTGTCGATCTGTTTTTCTTGGGTCTTCTCCAGGATTTGGCGCAGTGTGAAAATCTGATCGCTCAGGAGACTTATTCCACGGTAGTTGGCGCAAATTGTGGGGTCTCCTTTTTTATGTACAGGACAGAGAACACTGAGCCTCCAATCATCAGGCATGCTTTCATCCGACCATATTCTGCTTATGAGCTGGTGCATGCGGGTGAGCAGCTCATCGCCTCCGGTCTTAAACAACTCGGCAGGCAGTCCATCAGCACCTGCAGCTTTGTTGTTCTTCAGCCTTAAAATGGCCGGGTCGGGTGGTGGAACATCAACACCATCATCTGTAATTGGGGTTAGCGGGCAATCTCCTCCACTGGCGGAATTGTTCGTAGCATCGCCATTCAGTAACTTGGAGAAGTGTTCCCTCCATAGGGTCAGTATACTCTGGACATCCGTAACCAGACTCCCATTGCCATCACGACAAGAAGAGGCTCCGGGATTTAAACCTCCACTCAGGCGCTTGATCTTTTCAAAGAATTTTCGAGTCTCATTCTTGTCGGTACACATCTCTATCTCCTCACACTCGCGTCTTTCTTGTTCTCTTTCCTTGCGCCTGAAAAGACGTCTCTCTGCACTCCTTTTCTCTCTATACCGCTCCTTAACAGCTCGCGTTGCGCCTGCACGCAGGGTTTTTCTGTAGGCGGCGTCTTTCTCTGCGGTAGCGTCGCGACACTGCTGATCATTCCTCAGAGGCCGGTAGTAACCGATTACCTCCTCGGCAGCAGTAGTCATGGAGTGGGATATATGTGTCCACCGTGCGCATGTATCATCAAGTGAGGGAGTGTTCTGCATAAGCAGATCCGATAGTCGAGTGGAAAATGCATCTGCTGTCTCTGGTGATCGCAGCTTACTGACGTCGAGCTTTCTCTGTGTGGGACTTCTCTTGTTATTTGCGACACATAGGCGTGTGCGCACCTTAGCTGCAACAAGGCAGTGATCCGAGTCGATGTTGGCACCACGGATCGATTTCACGTCCATCACACTGGAAGCATGCCTTCCGTCAATCACCACATGATCAATTTGGTTTCTTGTACGTTGATCTGGAGACAGCCATGTCGCTTCGTGGATGTCGAGATGCTGGAATCTGGTACCACCAATTACCATGTTTCGTGCTGCGGCGAAGTCGATCAGCCTCATTCCGTTATCGGAGGTGTTCTGGTGGAGGCTGAATTTTCCGACAGTTTTCCCAAAGGTACCTTCCTTGCCCACCATGGCAATAAAGTCGCCAAGCACGATTTTGATATCGTGGCGGGGACAGCGGTCATAAGCTTCTTCTTCGGCGCTGAAAGAAGCTCTCCTTGGTCACATTGTCCTTCTCATCCGTCGGAGCGTGGGCACATATAAGGCTGATGTTGAAAAATTTGGAGAATTGTGGCCAGCCGTTCGTTCACAGGCGTGAACTGTGAGACAAGATGTCGTAGTCTCTTGCTGACCAAAAATCCACATCCTAATTCGTGCCTTTCAGCATGGCAACTGTAGTAGATGTCACAGGACGCTCTTTTGGAGAGCCCTGTCCTGTCCATCGCATTTCCTGGAGAGCGGTGATGTCAGTTCTGTATTTTTCGAGGACATCAACCAGCTGGATAGAGGCACCCTCCCTATAAAGGGACCGGACATTCCAGGTGCATATCCGTAAATCATTGTCCTTTTTTCGTTTGCGGGGGTCATCAACAAAAGCGGTAGTCCTTATCGGAGGCATATTTGTTTTTTTCATTGGGGGTTTTTTTATGTGGCGGGTCCCAAACCCAACGCACAACCTCTAACCGAGGAGATTTTCGATTTTTTACATACATATATATATATATATATATATATATATATATATATATATATATATATATATATATATATATATATATATATATATATATAAATATATAAAAATATAAATATAAATATATAAAATATATATATATATATATATATATATATATATATATATATTGCATATGTTATGCAATGCACGTCAATCTTAGTTGCTTTTTCAGAGAGTAATGCAGTTCTCTTGCACCAAGGAGGCATCTCCAACGATTCGTCAGCATTCCGCTGGTATGTTCTACCACGTTGCGACACTTTACATGGGCTTTGTTGAATTGCATTTCAACAGATCCTTCTTCCGGGCCTCTATGAGGCGTCAAAAGCCACGGTTCTAATGGATATCCCGCATCTCCTAATAAAAAATAAATTATGAATTGTTAATGAATACTTAACCTGTCAAAAATTTTAACAAGGAGCCAATAATTGTGATTCCCCATAAAAGTTTACTGACATAAGTCAATAAACATAGAAATAAGATCCATAAGTAACAATATTAATATATTTCATCATAACAATCTAGCAATAACAACACATTTTGCAATAAGTATTTCAAAACCACTATTTCACATAAAAGTTTATTAACATAAGTCAATAAACTTAAAAGTATAATATCAAACGTAATCAAACAATATTGTAATACTAACAAAACTCGAACCGTCAGCAAAAATGTTAGCCAATGACGAAAACAAGACAAGAGAAAGAAAAACAATACTGAACAGTTATGATATAGCAAGTAAGCAATTGTAAAATTTAGTCTTAATATAACAATCAGAATAAACGGTTAAAAATTTAAATAAAAATTCACTTTTATTTTTAAATTAGGATCTAAAGATCCTAAGGTTAAGATTCATTATTATTTTTTTTCATGAATCGTAAGATTTATAAGTGGCGCAGTCGAACGGGACAAATTCTAGAGAATTTGTGAGAACCACCGCAAATCGCAAATAAAACAAATTCTGAAGAACTTGTAAAAATAACCGCGAAATCCAAAGATTTTGTGAAACATTAAAACAACAAATTGTAAAAGAAAACTTTGAAAAATCTAAAGTGCTAACAAAGAAAAAACAATAATAATAGAGCAAAGTATAAAATAATTAAATGACTAAAACAAAAATTAAGAAAATAACAACAGTGTTCTATCATAAACAAACAAAGAAAGAAAGGAAAGAACTAGATAGTGAAAATTCTAATTCAACTAGTGAATCGTCTAATAAGGAAGTACAAAATACAACAATTTCCAAGATGCCAATTCAAAGCGAAGTTCAACAAGGTCATGGATTATCACTAAGCGAAATTATAAAGGATGCCCAACGCATCAAAAAATTTAGAGGCGATAATTCTTATGCTCTAACAACCTTTTTAAGAGAAGTCGACACGATTCTTCCACTGCTCAACAATGATCCGCATGCCAAACAATACGTATACAACAGAGCAATCATATATAAAATGCTACATGCTATAAGGACTTTAGGAACAAATACATAGTGGGAAGAAGTGAAGAAGACCCTTATCAATAACTTTGGAGTTCGAGAAACATACCATAAATTATACCAGAAAGCATTCTCAACGGTAAATAATAGCAATTTAAGAGATTATTATGTTAATTTAAGAAATATACTATCTAAACTAAACGAGAAATACGAATATGATATAAGTAAACCTGAAGAATTCAAACCTTCAAATAA
Source organism: Megamerina dolium (assembly GCA_963854835.1). Classification (NCBI taxonomy): domain Eukaryota; kingdom Metazoa; phylum Arthropoda; class Insecta; order Diptera; family Megamerinidae; genus Megamerina; species Megamerina dolium. Next base: position 54,125,844 of record OY978525.1, on the reverse strand, counting down.
TGAGTCTCATATTAAAAACTTTTCTTGATAATATAAACATAAACTTGGCATCAGTAGTTATTAATAGTGGAACTAAGAACATTCGAGATGCTTATAATCACTTAGAAACAAATGGTTTATTAAAAGATGAAAGATGTAGAAATATTAATCAAAAACAAAAAAATTATAACCAAGAATATTATCAAAGATTTTACCCAAATTACAATCCACAAAGACCGAATTATAATTACAGTACTAACAGACAATATCAGAGTTTGGACAACCAACAATATAATATACAATATAGACAAAACAACAATAACTCAGGTCAATATAGACAAAATAACAATAACTCAGGTCAATATAAACAAAATAACAATAACTCAGGTCAATATAGACAAAATAACAATAACTCAGGTCAATATAGACAAAATAACAATAATTTAGGTCAGTACAGACAAAGCAGTAATTATCCAAGCCAATACAGGCAGATTTCAGGACAGTTTAGAAATCCTGCGGGGCAAGACCAGAGGCACTTTAACACTCAAAATAATACAGAATTTTCTCTCAGAAGCCTCAAGGGAAGTCTACCGATAGTAGCATTGAAAATAGGAAATACAGAAATAAAATGCCTTATAGATTCAGGATCAACCACATCGATCCTAAATGAAAACCTATTACCACAATATAAAAGAATACTATTACCTAAGCCAATAAAATGTCGAGCTGTAAATGGAGATATATTAATAAAATACGAAATAATAACACCTATACCAAAAGAGTTTAATAAGGATGCCTTTATGGCATGGAAATTAACATATTAGGGAAATAATGATTTCGAAGGAATATTAGGACAAAACCTTTTAAAACCTTTACAAGCAATCATAGATATGGAAACAGAGTCACTTACAATCAATGGACAAAAAATTAAATTTAAAGACTGTTGGCCATATAAATACGAAGAAGTCCATAAACTGGAGTTTTTAAATGACGACATAACGGAATTTGAAAACCTTTTCAAAGATATTAATATCCCAGAAAAAGAGCGATTAAAGAAAATAATAGCATCAAATAAAGACTTGTTTTTCCGCGAAGGCGACCAATTAACCAATACAGCAGCAGGACAGCACGAAATAATTACGACAATAGATACCCCTGTGTACTCAAAAATATACAGGTATCCACAAATACATGAGCAGGAAATTAACAGACAAATAGAAGAAATGCTTATGCAAGGAATATTTAGAGAAAGTAATTCACCGTATAATAGTCCTCTATGGATAGTACCAAAGAAGTCGCACAATTCGGGAAAAAAGAAATGGAGATTAGTGGTGGACTACAGAAAACTAAATGAAATAACAATAGACGACAAATTCCCCATACCCAACATAGATCGCATTCTAGAGAAATTAGGGAGAGCAATGTATTTTACAACTTTGGACCTTGCAAAAGGCTTTCATCAAATTCTAGTTAAAAAAGAAGACAAGAAGAAAATAGCATTTTCTACACCGCAGGGACATTACGAATTCATCCGAATGCCTTTTGCATTAAAAAACGCCCCCTCAACATTCCAAAGAATGATGAATAGCGTTTTAAAAGAATACATAAATGAAATTTGCGTGGTTTATATGGATGACATCCTTATCTTCAGCACATCCATAGAAGAGCATATACAAAGCATTGAAAAAAATTTCAACAAATAACGCGACCATAATCTGAAGGTACAATTCGATAAATGCAATTTCTTCAGAAAAGAAACAGAATTCTTAGGGCATGTATTGACACCTGAAGGCGTCAAACCAAATCCTGACAAAGTCAATAAAATACCGAATTTAAATATACCCCACACCCCTAACAAATTAAATCGTTTTTGGGAGCAGTTGGATACTACCGGAAATTCATAAGGGATTTCGCTAAGGTAGCACTACCAATGACCCAATGTCTAAGAAAGGGAGCAAAAATAGACTTGAATAACGCTAATTATATTTTAGCATTCGAAAAATGAAGACAATAATAACAGAAGCCCCGGTTCTTAAGTATCCGGATTTCAATAAAAAATTGAAATTGGTCACCGACGCAAGCGATTTCGCGATTGGTGCAGTTCTACAACAAGATGATCATCCCATATACTATGCCAGCAGAACTTTAAATGAACATGAAAGGAATTACTCAACAACTGAGAAGGAATTACTAGCTATTGTCTGGGCAACAGGCTATTAACAGATCATCAACCATTGAAATGGCTCCATATTAAATCCAGACATAAAGACGTCAATCCAAGACTCCAGAGATGGATCTTGAAATTAGGAGAATACAACATGAATATAGACTACATCAAAGGGCAGGACAATAAAGTAGCCGATTTCCTAAGCAGGATAAACATAGAAACAAACGAGATAAATAATATCGAAATAGATTGCGGAACATCCATTATTAATAACGTGGATAACGAAAATGACGCCACAGTGCATTCTCAGGTAGAAAACCTTAACGATCACATACCTATTCTAGAGACGATTGTGAATCGGTTCAAAACGAAATAAAACAAAAGAATTTGAAACAAAGTAATATACATATCTCAGAACGACCTCGAAAACAATGTAATTGACATTCTTAGAAGATATATCAAACCAGGAAAGATAGGAATTTTTTCGGAACTAAATGATCATGAATATAATAAACTACAGAACTATATAATTCAATTATTCGATAGGAATTCAACTAAATTTGTTAAATGCTCATATCATGCTAAAAATCTAAGTAATGAAGAGGAAGTCTTTAGGAATATAAAAGAGTACCATAAATTTGAAACAGGACATACAGGTATCAACGAAAATTACGAAGGACTTAAAAAACTCATTTATTTCCCTAACTTGAAAACATTAGTCCAAAAATTCATAAATAATTTTGACACTTGCACCGGGTTAAATACGACCGTAAGCCAATCAAACCAATTAAACAAGTTTCACCTTACGGACACGCCAAAAGAAACAAACGAAATAATACACATGGACATTTATACCAACTCAAAAGTTAACTTTTTGACTTTCATTGATAGGTATTCAAAATTTGCAACAGCTTTTTATTTGGAGGACAGAAATAACCAAACAATAATAGAAAAAATTAGACTATACTTGTCACAGAAAGGACACTTCAAAAAATTAATTACAGATAACGAATTTAGGAGTATAAATATAAAGGATTTCCTTAGAACCGAAGGAATAGAACTTCACCTTACCAAGCCTAACAACCATACCGGCAACGCCGATATTGAACGATTACTTAGTACTCTCAGTGAGAAAATAAGAACCCTTACAATAGAAGCTAGAAATTTTAATATCAAAGACAAAATGAGCAAAGCAATCGAATTTTACAATCGCAGTTATCATTCAGCAACAAAAGAGACACCATTAAACCTGAATGAAGGGAAATGTGACAAATTAGCAATTTATAAAAATCTAAAAATAGGAAAAGAGAAAATATAAAAAAACAAAACATAAAAAGAGAAAATTACATAGAAGAAAGACAAGAAGGATATACAAAAAATTATAGAGCTCTTAGACATAAGGAGCAACCTAAATTTATTAAGGGGGTCGTCTACCTTGTGGCTTCATTTTTGACACTGTTTTTTGAATATTAGTTATAGGAAAACTAAAAACGCAATCGAGGTGCGGTTTGTTGCATTCAACTTGTTTATTTAAATACATTTGACACTAATTTTACTGAAAATTTACTGTCTTCGATTTGACCGTGACTTGACCTTGAAGTGTCCCTTGCAAAAAATGCATACACAAATGGTTGACACGATTTAGCTCATGAAAATCGTCTGAAACAAAAAAACCAAAATGATTTAATTTTTTTATTACCTTGGCTATCGTTTGACAGATGGCATTTTCAAAATTTGAAAATTTTGCAGAACAGGCAACATTAAAAAAAAAATTTTTTTTTTTTAATGTTTTCGGGGTTAAAAACATCTGTAAAAATTGTTTAAATAAAAAAAATCTAAAAAGTATCTGTCAGACGATAGCCACATGTTTTTCACAAATTTTGATATATAATTTCAATCAATCAATCAATTAGTTTTCGAGATATCATGTCAACCAGTTACAAAAACGCAACTTTTGGGAAATCGCATTTAAAGATATTCATGTATATAACAAGCGGGATGTTTCCGACGTTAAATTTTCTTTCAAACTGAATGGACCGAAAAATTTATCATACATAACAGAGATTACATAGATACAGATACATCAGGTATTCGATAGAACGTTAGATAACTTTAGAAAAACGCGATGGGCCAGCTTTTAGGTGGTCGCGAAGAGCGCTGCGATAAGAGCACGCACTGTCTTCGACGGCTCGGAAAAACTCGAAATAATAAGATTTCAGTTATATCCTTTTAAGGGTATATTCCTAACACCTTCTGGGTTGGAAAATTGAAAAAAAAAATCGAATTTTTTGAACCAACAAGGTAGAAGACCCCCTTAAAGCAAACTTAGATAATATACATAAATCAAACGTTAAAAGGAAAACTAACTTTTCAGGCACAGTGGACCCTGATGATATTACTAGCACTGACAATAATAACGACAGCAATGGGACAAGTGACGATAGAGAAAATACAAACTGAAAACGGATTCGTCGAAATAGAAACTGGATCTGAAGATATTGTGCAAAGCTTTGAGGTAATATTGCATATAACTGATCCAATCGAAATAGAAAATATACTTAACATACTGCAAAACAATATTGAGAAGGCACACCTACAAACTGAAACAGAAGTCCTTAAATTACATATAAACACAATCAGAAGCAAAATTCAAACAATCATCCCTCACAGACAAAGGAGAGGCCTAATTAACGTTTCAATCAACACACACTTCAATGACACATTCATCAAACTAAAAGAAATCATAGAACAGGATAGGAATAAAATACTTGATAACTTCAGCAGCCTTAAAACCAATAACAATAAACTTTACGAGCAGGCCCTACTAACTGACTTCACTTACTTACTTACTTATGTGGCCATAACAACCGAATATCGATTTAGGCCGAAAATAACATGCTTCGCCAGCCATCTCTGTTCTTCGCTAGATGGCGCCAGTTAGAAATTCCAAGCGCCGTCAGGTTCTCCAGTACTTGGTCTTTCCATCGGAGGTTTGGTCTTCCTCTTTTGCGTCGTCCTCCAGCGGGTTCCGAATATAACACCTTCTTAGCTGGAGCGTGTTCTTCCATTCGCTCGACATGACCTAGCCAGCGCAGCCGCTGGATATTGATGCGCTTTACTATGTCAATATCGGCATACAGCTCGTACAGCTCATGGTTGTACCTTATTCGGTACTCGCCACCAACGCAAATAGGTCCAAAGATCTTGCGTAGGACTTTTCTCTCGAAAACTCCAAGTATTCGCTCATCCGAGGTGGAAATTGTCCAGGCTTCAGCGCCATATGTTAGGACAGGCATGATGAGAGACTTGTAGAGTGTAGTTTTCGTTCTTCGAGAGAGGGCTCGACTTCTCAATTGCTTACTCAGCCCAAAGTAACACCTGTTACTAGATACTTCGTCTTGCCCTCGTTCACCGTGAGACCCATCCGACGCGACTCTCTTTCCAACTCTGAGAATGCTGCACTGACTGCTCGCGTGTTCATGCCGATTATGTCAATATCGTCGGCATACGCTAACAGCATGACACTTTTGTTAAAGATAGTACCATTATGTCGTAGATCAGCAGCTCGTATTATTTTCTCCATAATAAGATTGAAGAAGTCGCACGATAACGAATCACCTTGTCTGAAACCCCGTTCGGTATTAAACGGTGTGGAGAGGTCCTTCCCAATTTTCACTGCATAACGGGAGTTATGCAGTGTCATTCTACAAAGTCGAATGAGTTTTGCAGGAATACCGAACTCAGACATTGTTGCGTAGAGGTAATCCCTTACCGGACTGTCGAAAGCGGCTTTATAATCAACAAATAGGTGGTGTGTGTCGATCTGTTTTTCTTGGGTCTTCTCCAGGATTTGGCGCAGTGTGAAAATCTGGTCGATGGTGGATTTACCAGGTCTGAAGCCACACTTATAAGGTCCAATCAGGTTGCTGAGCATAGGCTTCAACCTTTCACACAGTACGCTCGATAGAACCTTGTATGCGATGCTCAGGAGACTTATTCCACGGTAGTTGGCGCAAATTGTGGGGTCTCCTTTTTTATGTACAGGACAGAGAACACTGAGCCTCCAATCATCAGGCATGCTTTCATCCGACCATATTCTGCTTATGAGCTGGTGCATGCGGGTGAGCAGCTCATCGCCTCCGGTCTTAAACAACTCGGCAGGCAGGCCATCAGCACCTGCAACTTTGTTGTTCTTCAGCCTTAAAATGGCCGTTTTAACCTCGTCATAGTCGGGTGGTGGAACATCAACACCATCATCTGTAATTGGGATTATCGGGCAATCTCCTCCACTGGTGGAATTGTTCGTAGCAGCTCCATTCAGTAACGTGGAGAAGTGTTCCCTCCATAGGCTCAGTACACTCTGGACATCCGTAACCAGATTCCCATTTCCATCACGACAAGAAGAGGCTCCGGGATTTGGCGCTTGATCTTTTCGAAGAATTTTCGAGTCTCATTCTTGTCGGTACACATCTCTATCTCCTCACACTCACGTCTTTCCAACTCCCTCTTCTTGCGCCTGAAAAGACGTCTCTCTGCACTCCTTTTCTCTCTGTACCGCTCCTTAACAGCTCGCGTTGCGCTTGCACGCAGGGTTCTTCTGTAGGCGGCGTCTTTCTCTGCGGTAGCGTCGCGACACTCCTGATCATACCACTCATTCCTCAAAGGCCGGTAGTAACCGATTACCTCCTCGGCAGCAGTAGTCATGGAGTGGGATATATGTGTCCACCGTGTGCATGTATCATCAAGTGGGGGAGTGTTCTGCATAAGCAGATCCGATAGTCGAGTGGAAAATGCATCTGCTGTCTCTGGTGATTGCAGCTTACTAACGTCGAGCTTTCTTTGTGTGAGACTTCTCTTGTTATGTGCGACACATAAGCGTGTGCGCACCTTAGCTGCAACAAGGTGGTGATCCGAGTCGATGTTGGCACCACGGATCGATTTCACGTCCATCACACTGGAAGCATGCCTTCCGTCAATCACCACATGATCAATTTGGTTTCTTGTACAATGATCTGGAGACAGCCATGTCGCTTTGTGGATGTCGAGATGCTGGAATCTGGTACCACCAATTACCATGTTTCGTGCTGCGGCGAAGTCGATCAGCCTCATTCCGTTATTGGAGGTGTTCTGGTGGAGGCTGAATTTTCCGACAGTTGGACCAAAGGTACCTTCCTTGCCCACCCTGGCATTAAAGTCGCCAAGCACGATTTTGATATCGTGGCGGGGGCAGCGGTCATAAGCTTCTTCGAGTCGCTGAAAGAAGCTCTCCTTGGTCACATTGTCCTTCTCATCCTTCGGAGCGTGGGCACATATAAGGCTTATGATGAAAAATTTTGCCTTGATGCGGATTGTGTCCAGCCGTTCGTTCACAGGCGTCAACTGTGAGACAAGATGTCGTAGTCTCTTGCTGACCAAAAATCCACATCCTAATTCGTGCCTTTCAGCATGGCAACTGTAGTAGATGTCACAGGACGCTCTTTTGGAGCAGCCCTGTCCTGTCCATCGCATTTCCTGGAGAGCGGTGATGTCAGCACTGTATTTTTCGAGGACATCAACCAGCTGGATAGAGGCACCCTCCCTATAAAGGGATCGGACATTCCAGGTGCATATCCGTAAATCGTGGTCCTTTTTTCGTTTGCGGGGGTCATCAACAAAAGCGGTAGTCCTTATCCGAGGCATATTTGTTTTTTTCATTGGGGGGGTTTTTTATGTGGCGGGTCCCAAACCCAACGCACAACCTCTAACCGAGGAGATTTTCGCCACTCAGTTCAGCCGCCTCCCAGCGGGTGCCAGGAAGACGTTGCCCGGTGGTCGCCACATGGAGGGCCCCCATTAATAATAATGAAAGCGCCATCACAGAGTAAGTAGAGCAAGCTATATGACTACCCCTCATTAACAAATAAAGGTATCATCACATAGCGCTCAGATTAAACTACATGACAGCCACTGAGTTGACTTGCGATGAGTTCAACAAGGATTGCGCTAGCCCCACCTGGTTGAGGCAGTTAGACACGTTACCTTGCGAAAACACCACCAGACCACCACTGACTTCACACTAAAGTTAAAAATATTGCAAGACAACGTTGAGCATATTCAAGATAATATAGCATCAGCAAGATTAGGAACAATCCATAGCAACCTCTTGACAAATGAAGAGATAGACAAATTAGACATCAACCTTCAAAAACTACAGAAAATACATCTTGGAACTATAATTGACAATACAAATAAAATTGTGTTTATCATACAGGTACCTAAAATAATGTTAACTCTACCAAAAATACTACTCATACCAATAGGGAACTCTTTAAATTTTGAATTTCTGTTTAATAAAGAAGAAATAATTAAATACAAAAATGAATCATATTCTCTTGAAAACAAAATAGATATAAGACATTTAAAAATTTGTAATAATTGTATTTTTATGAAAAATTGCATTAGAATTTATAATAATGCATCGGAAATAATTAATGTAAAAGAGGGTGTAATATTGTTAAAAAATCAGAAAGACAGTAAAATAAGTAGCAATTGTGACATACCGGAAAAATCTCTAAACGGTAACTTTCTAATAAATTTTAATAATTGTACAATAATAATAGGCAATAATACTTTTAGTAACAACAAAATAACATTCAAACAAACTTTTGCAATAGAATCAGAAGTAGATAACATAAAAAATATGAATAAAGAATTAATTTTTGATGATGTAATACTTAATGAAATAGAAAATATAAATTTAATAAAAGAAGTCAGATACGAGAAAAATTAGAAGTTTGTGAATGGAGGAATATACACGATATGCATAATTATTATCAGTTTAATTGTAATAATCATAACCATAAAAAAAGAAACAGAATGCAAATCAAAAATGTTATAACGACTCAGGAGAGTCTTATTCTAAGGGGGGAGAAGTTACGTCAAAGCCTCCACTATTCCCCATAAAAGTTTATTGACATAATTCAATAAACATAGAAATAAGATCCATAAGTAACAATATTAATATATTTCATCATAACAATCTAGCAATATCAACACATTTTGCAATAAGTATTTCAAAACCACTATTTCACATAAACGTTTATTAACATAAGTCAATAAACTTAAAAGTATAATATCAATCGTAATCAAACAATATTGTAATAGTAACAAAACTCGAACCGTCAGCAAAAATGTTAGCCAATGACGAAAACAAGACAAGAGAAAGAAAAACAATATTGAACAGTTATGATATAGCAAGTAAGCAATTGTAAAATTTAATTTAAAAAAATTCACTTTTATATAATTAGGATATAAAGATCCTAAGGTTAAGATTCATTATTATTTTTTTTTCATGAATCGTAAGATTTATAAGTCGCGTGCCTCGTTTATATTTCAAAACATTGCAAAGAATTGTTTCGCAAGGTTGTTCCATACTTCAAATACGAGTCTGAGTGTCACTTATCGCGACACCGTATGATAAGGAACATCAACAGTACATATATATATATATATATATATATATATATATATATATATATATATATATATATATATATATATATATATATATATATATATATATATATATATATATATATATATATATATATATATATTTCAGGGATTAGCCGAATCAGACCACTTATATGGATCAACAGTACATGGACTGACTTCAACTATACACGCGGCTAAATCGTACAGAATGCTTCGTGTCAGGTTTCCCTTATTTTATGTATAACAACATAAAGTTATTGGCCGTTTTCTCTGCTGTCGAAAAGGCTAAAGTTTCATTGAACAAAAATTCGCGTGTTCAAGGCTGGTGTTAAAGCGCGGACCGAGGAGCAAACCAAGCTGTACATAGCAATTTAACCACAAGCGTCAAACATCCATCAATCCGACTTTATCACGTTGAAATCGTTTGGTACTTTAAATTTGGAATTCCTATCCGCAAGACGGATTAGAATATAATAAGAAGGAAGACGAAATGTGCGAAAAGATACGCAAATTTTTGTACAAAAGTTTTAAAAATAACGTAAAAGAGAGAAAGACGTAAAACATAAACGTGAGAAGAAGAAAGACGAAACGTGCGAAAAGATACGAAAATTTTTGTACAATAGTTTTAAAAATAACGTAAAAGAGAGAAAGACGTAAAACATAAACGTGAGAAGAAGAAAAACGAAACGTGTGAAAAGAGACGAAGAATTAATACGAAATTTAAAGATAACATAAGGTGTGTGATAAATAGAGCAGAAAAGACGTAAAACCTAAAGATAAGGAGAAACAAATCAACTCGAGAAGAACGAGGTTAAAGCAAACATTGCCGGCGGAAGGGTCAGGTGAAACGGTATCCACACCCTTGCTTATGCCTACTTGACTTACTTATCCTAGATCCTAATTATTCAAAATTTACCTACATTTATACGTATATACATACCTTACTATACTACTTGTAATGCTTATATTTAGAACTTAAGAATTTACCTACATTTATATACCTACCTAACTATATTATATTGGGTACCGTAGCTCAGTGGTTAGTGTGTTGACCTTCTGATCTGTTAGTCGTGGGTTCAATCCCCGGATAAAGCATAACAAATTTAATATCGAAAAGATTTTATCCTTTCGAACGCTACCCATCTGTCGGAAAGCAACTGGCAATTCTTCTGGCAGTAACAATTTGCCATGGAAAAGCTTCTGAAAGAACTCTGTCACAAAGCTCAGAAAAAGTGATGTCGCAAGAATTCTGCCGTTCGGAACCGGCTAAAATAAGTAGGTCCTTCCAATACTGTCCAAAATTTAACACGCACAACAGTAATGGAAGAGAAGCTCGGCCAAAGAGCCCTTCGGGGCTTATAAGTGCCACGTATTTTAAGCATATTACTACTGAAATAAGATGAGAAATGTAGAAGTTACTAAGCATTAAGTGATAATATGCAAATTATATTTTAGGCAGAAACTATTTTGTATATGCAATATAAAAAAAAATAAATATGTGGCACTTAAAGCCCCAAAGGGCTCATTGGCCGAGCTTCTCTTCCATTACTGTTGTGCGTCTTAAATTTTGGACAGTATTAGAATGGACCTACTGCAATATAAGAGCATGTAAAAAGCTATCGAACTGAAACGTGGTATGTAAGGCTTTCTTTAGCAGAAAACTAATATATTTGAAAATTGGTGGAGGAATCGGGTTAAAAAACTCCCACACCTCCCATACAAAAGTATTCTTCGATATATATGTTTTCACACTTTGCGCACACTTTTCTCATGTACCCAGTTATTCTTTTTGATTACTTTTATTTACTTTGATTTATATATTTTAACAAATATATAAATCAAAGTGATGTGTTATTACTGGACTTTAAATCTCATGAAACATTAGAATAGTTGTAACAAAAACTTTAACTTTTTCTTTTTTGCGATTGCTGACCGACGTACTAAGTCGGTGTACGTTTGCCTGTTTGTATGGTTTGTCACGAAGGCTAGGTAACAAGCGAATTGACGACGCCTACCTTTCTTGTCGCATTCCCTCGCTTCTTCTCCCAGCGTAGATGTCCGTCATTAACATTTTCTGAAAACGGAACATCAGAAACATCACTTGGCAGTGCTTCTCGTGCTCTACGAGCTGAAAATGGGAAGTTTCTACGTCATTTGCGTGAAAGTGATGAATCATCCCATAGTAATCAGAAACTAGAATGGCGTTTCATCACTGCTGGGGCACCTCACATGTGCTCATTTGAAGAAACTCTCCGCAACTCAAGAATACACCTTCGTAGAATTCAGCAGCTAAATCTCTCGTATCGAGGCATGTCTCAACTCGAGGACCTTAAGTCCTATATCTGATAACCCTTCATTATTGTCACCAGCTGAACCTGATGTGCTGATGTGAAAACTTTACGAGGCATTCGGATTCGCCCTGTTGTTAAACTTGTAGCCTTTCCATAAGGGCTTCTAGCCATATTCTTATTAGTCCGTTCTCATACGTTTTTCATTAAAAATTTACTATTTTCGGATTTACTTTATCACTAAACCCGTAGAAAGGCTTAACGGACTGGTCCATCTCTAATCCATTTTTGCACTATTCTGTATTCCATCATTCTAATCCTTTTGTTTTGTTTTTTTATTATTATTGCACCAGATGAACAGAGTAACGGGTAGTGAGAGCTCCGCTGGTGTACCTCATGTATTCCGTGACAACATTGCACTACACAGGCTGTAACTCGACTGTCGCGTTTGTAATCGCGATCATCTATTGCGTCTGTGTACGAGGGTGGTCCCAGAACTACCCTACCTGACAGATAGATAGTGGCAGTAGTTTAAAAAAAATTACTTTGGTGAAAAGTGGCAATCTTATTAAACATATGTTTTAAGTCTCAAGGCGCCACGTTGTTTAGTATTTTTTTTTTTTGAGCCATCAAAAATTAACAACCTCAGGGAATTTACAAATTGGAAAAAATTGGTCACAGTTATGTAATTTAATACTTTTATTTGAAAGGTCTCAGTCCAACGAATATTAAAGCCGAACTAAATTCTACTCTGGGGGAGTCTGCTCCTTCTTTTACGACCATAAAATATTGGGTGGCAGAGTTTAAACGAGGTCGTACGAGCTGCCAAGACGAACACCGTAGTGGTCGACCAATTGAGGTGGCCACACCAGAAACGGTTAAGAAAATCCACAAAATGGTATTGTATAATCGCCGTCTGAAGGTGCTTGAGCTAGATGAAATTACAGGCATCTCAAAAAGTGCTACACATCGTATATTAACCGAAAATTTGGAGATGAAAAATTGTGTCCACGATGGGTGCCTCGTTTGCTCACAATAGAACAAAAACACCAGTTCACACATCCGCTATTGCGATGGCCAAAATCAATGATTTAAAGCTGGAATTGCTTCAGCATGCACCGTATTCGCTAGATATAGCTCCTTCGGATTATTTTCTATTTCCAAATTTGAAAAAATGTCTTGGTGGTAAAAGATTTGCAAACAATGAAGAGGTGGAGTCTGCGGTAGATAGCTATTTAAATGAGTTAGACAGTTCATAATATAAACAGGGTATCGAAGCTATATAATATCGCTGGGAAAAGTGTATAGAACTAAAAGAAGAAATAAAATAAAATTTTCCCAAATTTGTTGTTTACTTTGTTAGGTCGGGTAGTTCTGGGACCGCCCTCGTAAAAACACATAAAACAGAAGTACAGATGTCAGACACAAAATGAAAATGTTATAGTTTTCGTGTTATTATGGGCTCGCATCTACATGTAAGACACATTCAATACAGTGTTGCTAGAACTTCTAAAATAAAAGAGCTAGATTAGGCAAATAGAAACGCTATAAAAACTTAATTGTCGAAAAAAAATCAAATAGTGCCACACCTTTCAACATTTCATAAACATGCATGTAAGTTCAACAATCGAAGCACACATTAGGTACAAATATATGAGAAAATACTTTCATACAACTATTAATTAATATATTGTAACGAGTATCGATGGTTGATTACTCATTCACGGTCATTCACAATAGTGGCACCCACGGCACGTAGATATATGGAGATATTCAAAGTCTGTAAAAAGTATTTTTTAATGTCAATCTTGAAGTCCAAAAAACAATCAAGTTGCGCGATTCAAAAACAAATTGGCGGCTGTGCAGCATTTCCCCGCTGATGTGTTTTTTTCACCGCGATGCACGGCCGGAAACCTAGCGCCCGCAATTTTCGATATGGAACAAAAAACCGAATATTTTTTGATTCCATATTACAATAGCAAGAGACGTACGTAGGGGATTTTGGATTAATTGATTTTTCGTAAAATGGCGACCCTTTGAAGAAAAAGTTCAAAATTTCACCTAAATAATCGTCAAAAAATTGTTTATAAATAAAAAAACATGCACAATTTCAAAAACCCCTACGTACGTCGCTGAAGAAAACGATTTCAAATGTATTGTAAAAATTTTCAAATCAATCGGTTAAGATTTGCTCGAGTTATGTTTCCGGCCAGCTAAAAAAAAAGTGGTTTCGAGAAAAACGCGTTTAAACTTTAAAGGTGCTCGGAGAATACCTCAGACGTTTTGCGGCAAAACTCGAAATTCAGACACTTAGACATTTTTCTCACCTTCTATCCTTTAGTATATTATTTTTGAGACTATTAATGACTATTTAAGATAAAAAAAATTTTACAGTGGTGTAACCCCATGTTTGACATTATAAACAGTATTCGGACTGTACAAAAATGTTTAGAGTCAGATGAAGCTAAAAACTGTGGTAGAAACCAAAAAATATAGTGGTAGATTTTAATGAAGTAAAAGATGTTGATATTTATCAAGTCGTTTTTTGTTATCAACAAACAGTGTAACGTTTCACATTTATTACTAATGTATGAAGAAAAATATTGGTGGGATTCATGCAATCGTATAAAACCCGCGTAAATAGCGTAAACCTTGTAAAAGTATACCTTCGTAAATCATATCTTTGTATGAAAGAGATTTTACGCGCCTCATAAAAGTATACGCGATGATTTCATAGTGTAAATGACCAGATAAAATTATACGGTTTGAAACGCTACTCTGCTGTACATGCCTTTGTTCCGTAATACGTTAAATCATAGGTAAATATACTCATTTATATTAAGAATAATTACTTTCATTTTTGTCAAACAGCCCCATCATTAATTTGTATATTTTCCAATTCTGCTAATTTTCGACATTTTCATTTTGTTGTCGTTAACAATAACATGTTGATTGATTTACGGCCTTTACACGATGACTTGGTTGGTTCGTTCATACAACAATGCGTGTAAACCTTATAAAATTATGCGGTTTATATGGTTATACGATTCCATGAATCCCACTATTTATATCATGTTTCATTGTTTCACATGTAAAAACATTTAAGAAACCGCTTATCAAAATTAACATATATATATATATATATATATATATATATATATATATATATATATATATATATATATATATATATATATATATATATATATATATATATATATATATATATATATATATATATATATATATATATATATATATATCAGTGTGGCTTCAGACCTGGTAAATCCACCATCGACCAGATTTTCACACTGCGCCAAATCCTGGAGAAGACCCAAGAAAAACAGATCGACACACACCACCTATTTGTTGATTATAAAGCCGCTTTCGACAGTCCGGTAAGGGATTACCTCTACGCAACAATGTCTGAGTTCGGTATTCCTGCAAAGCTCATTCGACTTTGTAGAATGACACTGCATAACTCCCGTTGTGCAGTGAAAATTGGGAAGGACCTCTCCGCACCGTTTAATACCGAACGGGGTTTCAGACAAGGTGATTCGTTATCGTGTGACTTCTTCAATCTTATTATGGAGAAAATAATACGAGCTGCTGATCTACGACATAATGGCACTATCTTCAACAAAAGTGTCATGCTGTTAGCGTATGCCGACGATATTGACATAATCGGCATGAACACGCGAGCAGTCAGTGCAGCATTCTCAGAGTTGGAAAGAGAGTCGCGTCGGATGGGTCTCACGGTGAACGAGGGCAAGACGAAGTATCTAGTGTCAACAAACAAAGAGTCCCGGCGTCTTGGACACCACGTCACTGTTGACAACTACGCTTTTGAAGTAGTAAGGGACTTTGTCTATCTTGGAACCAGCATTAACAGCAGTAATGACGTCAGCTTGGAGATCATGCGTAGGATAACTCTTGCTAACAGGTGTTACTTTGGGCTGAGTAAGCAATTGAGAAGTCGAGCCCTCTCTCGAAGAACGAAAACTACACTCTACAAGTCTCTCATCATGCCTGTCCTAACATATGGCGCTGAAGCCTGGACAATTTCCACCTCGGATGAGCGAATACTTGGAGTTTTCGAGAGAAAAGTCCTACGCAAGATCTTTGGACCTATTTGCGTTGGTGGCGAGTACCGAATAAGGTACAACCAAGAGCTGTACGAGCTGTATGCCGATATTGACATAGTAAAGCGCATCAAAATCCAGCGGCTGCGCTGGCTAGGTCATGTCGAGCGAATGGAAGAACACGCTCCAGCTAAGAAGGTGTTATATTCGGAACCCGCTGGAGGACGACGCAAAAGAGGAAGACCAAACCTCCGGTGGAAAGACCAAGTACTGGAGAACCTGACGGCGCTTGGAATTTCTAACTGGCGCCAGCTAGCGAAGAACAGAGATGGCTGGCGAAGCATGTTATTTTCGGCCTAAATCGATATTCGGTTGTTATGGCCACATAAGTAAGTAAGTATATATATATATATATATATATATATATATTATATATATATATATATATATATATATATATATATATATATATATATATATATATATATATATATATATATATATATATTTGAGATCTTGTTGTTGCAGAAAGAAACAGTGACACTGAGAATTTAATTAAATTATAGAAAGTGTTTATTTTAGTAAATAGTGTTAAGCTAGAATATATAGTGAGAAAGAAATCAGCGCCCACGTCTGCCGTCATCAGCCACCGTTTAAAAACTGACTGGCAGAAATTTTTTTGGTATACCGCATACCGCATCTGCCCCAGATGAGCGGCTTGAAACCGTTTCATTACCATGGGCTGATGCTTCTAAGATATGAGCTCCGGCTTCGACTTCATCTTCATAGGCAAAATATTCTAACCATGGCTTCATTTTTTCAGCGCTTGCACTAGTTGATTTAGGTCCTTCATGTTCACCAACTTTCTGTACTTCATATCGATCAAGACCCTTATATGCAGAAATACGATATGGGCCAAAGAATTTCGGACGAATTTTAAGTCCTGCTCCAAATTGGACTCGCTCAATCGCTACGAGATCATTTACACGATACTTTGTAGATGATCGTCGGTTTTTGTTGTTTTGTTTTGAATTTTCCATTTGCATTTTCGCTATTGCTTGCATAGCTTGGTTGCGCTGCTCCAGCCGATCCGCGCTGTACTGCTCCTGAAATTCGTCTTTGATCATCTGCATAAGACGAATATCTTTACCAGTGTTCATCTCGATTCCGGTCATTAATTGAAATGGCGTTGTGTTAATTGAACTATGGTAGGTGGCATTTAGAATTCTCTGAAGAAGTTTTACATGCTGAAACCATTTTGCCGGGTCATTCATTGAATATTTCGCTAGGTAAGAGATAACAGTGGCGTGCCCATTTACACGAGGTACACCTGTAGTCACCAAATGTAGCTTTATATCATGGTTCTTGCAATATTTCTGAAAATTCGTAGATACGAAGGCGCTTCCTCAGTCGGCAACCATATTGTGCGGATAGCCAAATGTTTCCGCCATTACTTCCATCTTTTGCACCACCTCGTCTGAACCGAGCGTTTTGGTTGGGAACAGCCAGCAAAACTTTGTGAAGGCGCCAATCCAAGCGAGAATATAACGATAGCCTTTTTTAGTGTCGTGCATCGGACCAAGATGACCAACGTGGAATGTTGCTAACGGAGAATCGCCCTTTGGAATTGGTTGCAATAATGTTTCAGGTTTTCCTCGTTTTCGGTCTGCTAAAATACATTTTACGGAACTTGCAACACACCTTTCTATACGCCGGTCGAGATCAGATATAAAAAATGTCCTATTTCGGGTGCATCTCTGATGATGGACGACTTCATCGATTCTGGAACGACAAATAGAATTTTATTATTTACTATTTTACATAACAAACCATTATGAATTGAGTAGTCTTTGTATGGTCCATCTTTCAGAATCTCAATGATGGTGTTTAAGCTGTCGTCTCTCCCTTGTGCATCTGATAATTTTTGCAAGAAGTTCCTATTATCTCTAAGGCACATAACAGCTAGATTACGACTTAGAGCGTCAACGTGACTTATGTTGCTGCCCGCTCGATGCTCTATCCAGTAGTCGAATTTCTCTAGAAGCAGTGCTCACGTGGCTGCTCTGGTGGCCAAATGCCCTTTTCTTCATCGTACATTCGAAAGCTTTACAATCGGTTACTATTTTGAATCGTTGGCAAATTAAATAAATACGAAACTTCTTGACGGCTTCGATCACAGCTAACACCTCCAACTTGTAACTAGAGTAGTTTTTCTCTGATGTGCTCTTGCTCATATAAAAAACAGGATGCAGAGCATTATCTTCGTCGTCTCGCTGTAAAAGCACTGCTCCATAACCTTGTTTACTGGCATCGGTGTGCAGCTCGGTGGTTATGCCATATTTAAAAATTCTAAGTACTGGTTTAGTCGATAGCGCATTCTTCAAATCCTGTATGGCTTTTAATTCGTTTAGACCAAGAACCATTTGCCCTTCACACTTTGTTAGCTCCGTCAACGGCTTTGCTCATATTGAAAAATTTGGATTGTACTTCCTAAAGTAACCGGCCAGGCCTAAGAAACTTTGAAGCTGATTGGTTGTCCTTGGAATGGGGAACTTAGTTTCCGCTTTAATCTTCGCATCGGATGGTGCCACTGTGCCGTTGCCAATCAGATGGCCTAAATACTCAATTTTGTGCTGCATAAATTGACACTTCTTCCACTTGAACTTCAAACCATTTGCTGCTGCTACATCAAGAGCCTTTTTTAAATCACTCAAGCTTTCTTCAATGGTCTTCGATGGTAATACAATATGATCGATTACCACTGCCTCTCGAATAAGGTCACTGAAAATGAATGAATTTATGTACTTCTGAAAAGTACTTGGTGAGTTGCATAAACTAGAAGGAACTTTTAAGAACTCAAACTGTCCGCTTTGAATAACAAATGCAGTGAATTTTCTGCTGCTTTCTTCCACGATGACATGGAAAAAGCCATTTTCTAAGTCCAGGGTCGTAAAAAATAAAGTGTCTTGCAGACGATCAATTTGGTCCTCTATCACCGGTAACGGGAATCTGTCTTTGTGGATTTCCTGGTTGACGGCCCTGTAATCAATACACAATCGATGAGTTCCATCTTTCTTTCTGACAAGCACGACTTGACTGGCGTAGTCTGCAATGCTTTCTCGTACAATGCCGTCTCGAATCCATTGCTCAATTTGATCGATCGTTTCCACAGGTGGGAATCATCGTGGTGACCGGTAAACCGGCTTGTCGTCAATTGGCACGATCTTCATCACAACAGGAGAATGTTTAGGCTTCGTTGGCGAGTAGTTTTCAACTAAGCTTTTCACGACGCTGCGGACTTCATTGTTCGGAATGGCTGAAAAATTGATATCCCGCTGCGCCTCCTGGAATATGCTGTCATCCATCTTCGTTAAAAAGCAATTAGCCTCATCTTCTTCTTCAGGTACATAGTTTGCTTCTTTTTCAGCCTTCGTTACGCTCGTTTCGCCTTTTACAATTTTTACTACCGCCTTATTAAGCAGACTCATTCCAATTATAATATCGGGACCAACAAAGCCATTATCCACAATGCAGAATTTAATATCATTGAACAAAACGCCATCTAGGCACAAGTTAGCTATGCGATAATGTTTGCTCCGATACCTGTCAATAAAAGTCGCGATTTTGTAGAAATATTTTACGGACGGACTACCTGAAGTTGACACTTTTTCAAAAGACAGACGTCACTACCAGCGTCCATTAGTCCATAAAGCACCACGCCATTAAGAATTACTGGATGCATCATATTCGTTTTTTGCTCCATATTCGATGAAATTTTTATCTGCATAGGGCAATCTGACTGTTTATGATCAAAATTGTTGCATCCGAAACATTTTGGACCATTTGATTTTTCTGGGCATACATATGATTCGTGTTCTGAAGAGCCACAATTAAATCAGTACCGCGTTTTATTACTGCGACTCTTTTGCATATTTCTCGACAAATTGGCTACATGTTCACGATTGCCTTTATTGGAGTTCCCAAATTCATTTTCGCTTTTCATTTGTTCATAAATAGAAAGCTTTTCTTTAAATTGAGTAGTTGTGTGTGCTTGTTTTAATAATTACCGCGGTGTCACTGCAGCATAGTTCATGCTGAAACCTGTGTTTGCATCGTTTAAATCCATTGTTGATTGTGGAAACCCAACATCCACTGCTGATCCACTTCGTTGCAAATTTCTAAGTCGCCTTGCACTCATTTCGAGAGTTGTCTTATCCAACGTATGATAGCGACTGTACCTTTGTACAAATTAGTATTTCTTTCCTTCTTATTGCTCATGCGATTCTAATAAATCCCGCTATAAAGTTATGTACATACCAAGTACATAAATGAGAAATCACACTCAGAACAACGATTTGCTATTTCTATATATATATATATATATATATATATATATATATATATATATATATATATATATATATATATATATATATATATATATATACAGTGGCTCACAGCTTATTTCGTACAGTGTATATATTTTTATGTACATGGCTGTAACATCGAAACTAAAAAACTTATCGATAAGTTTTGAATGTAGATGTCTGTGTATGTGTTTAGTAAACCTAATAAGAAAACGGGGAACCCCAAAAATTTTTCTTTTTGCTATGCAAGAGAGAAAAACTATTGATCAGCTGATTTTCAGCTCACATCTTATTTCGTACACAAACTTCAATGTAAGTAAGTTTCATTCTGCCGCGCAGTTACAAAGTTTTTTTGAATTGTACGAGTTTTTGGACCTTTTTAACTATTATAACAATTTTTATTATTATTATTTTAAATAGTTAAAGTTTTTTTTTTTTTTTTTTTTTTTTTTTTTTTACAAGTTTTTTTATTGAATCTTTCTAAAATTACTTAGAAACTAACAATATGTAATCAAATCTTACAAACTAAATAAAATTATGTGATATTCCCAACGTTCCATCACAATTTGTTGACTCACGAGGTATAGCAATTTCACAGCATATTCAGTGTGTCTTTTCTTTTTAATCGACGATGCCCTGTGCTCAGCAACAATTGCCTAGCAAGGGGATTCGGATGACTGTGTAATTTTTGAATGTAGCTTCTGCAAGACATTGCAACTTCCTCAGAAATTGTGGATACATTTAAATCTCGATGGATGTTAACGTTCCTCATATACCAAGGCGCGTTTACAATAATTCGCAGACACTTGGATTGTATTCGCTGCAATTTTTCGATATTTGAGGGAGATGCGGTGCCCCAAAACTGAATACCATAAGTCCAGATTGGCTTCAGGATTGCTTTATATAATAGCACTTTGTATTCGAGATTCAACTTTGATTTTTTGTGTAACAGCCACCATAACTGATTAATTTTAAGCTTGATCTGAGTTTTCTTTGCCTCTATGTGATTTTTCCAGGTCAGCCTTCTGTCGAGGTGAATACCCAAGTACTTTGTTGAGGAACATTGTGGAACTGATTGGCCATTAATTTTAAGTGGGGGACATGTATCTGGCCTTAGCGTGAAGGTTACATGTACGCTCTTTGATTCATTGACTTTTATACGCCATTTTGCTAGCCAGATTTCGAGAGAATCGATATGAGTCTGCAGGAGTTTAGTAGCTTCTATGGGGTTAGAGCGAGAGCACAATATTGCCGTATCGTCTGCAAAGGTCGATATAAATGTATGGTTATTGCTGGGCATATCTGTAGTGTATAAGAGATACAGTAAGGGGCCCAAAACGCTTCCTTGAGGAACGCCAGCGTGAATATCCAATGGATTTGTTGTGTAATCCTTGTGATGTACCAGAAATTGTCTTTTCGTGAGGTAGCTACTAAGCAATGAGGAGACATTTGCAGGCAGTAATAGTTTGAGTTTGTAAATAAGGCCGTCGTGCCATACTTTATCGAAAGCTTGAGTGATATCAAGAAAGACAGCTGAGCAATACTTTTTTTCTTCAAAAGTGTTCCTTATCAGAGTTACAATGCGGTGGACTTGTTCTATTGTGCCGTGCTGTTTTCTAAATCCAAACTGATGTTGAGGAATCAGTTGGTTGAGATTAATAAATGGAGTTATATTCATGACAAGTAGCTTTTCGAATACTTTAGAAAGTAGAGGCAGGAGGCTGATAGGTCTGTACGATGCAACTTTTGTAGGGTCTTTCCCTGGTTTTGCTATCATAATAATTTTTGAAGTTTTCCAGCATTTGGGATAGTGTTTAATACGAAGGATAGCATTGAAAATGTGCATGAGATGAATTACTGAAGCCGGAGGTAGCTCTTTTATCATTTTACCGGTAATTTTATCTGGACCAGGTGATTTTTTTGGGTTTAAATCTTTATAAATTGCTTTGAATATGTCCTTTTTTTTAATTTTGAGCGTTATTGAGCAAGGTTGAGAAGTTAATATTGGTAATGAGGACTGTGAAGAGGGTGGATTGGGTGTAAACACACTTTTTAGGTGGTTTGCAAAAGCCAAACCCTTCTCACAGTTGCTTCTAGCCCAATTACCGTCACTCAAACGGATGGGGGAATCAGTGAGAATTGGCCGATTTGAGTTTTTTGCTGATTTCCACAAAGAGTAGTCTGACGCTTCACCAGGTGTTAATTTCGCTATGTGCTCTTCTAACTCTTTGTTGTTTTTATTTTTTAAGGCTTGCTTTAACTTTCGAGTGCAGTGCTGTAGCTGTGTTTTCAGATTCGGTGATCTGAATTCTTGCCATTGTCTTCGGAGTCTTCTTTTCTGTCTTACTAGCAATTCAATGTCGGCTGGTGTGTATGGGCTATAGTTTGATTGCTTGCATACCTTTGTGCAGGTGGCTGAGCTGAGAGCTAATGAGAGCAGCTGGTTGAAATTTTCGAGTGCTGAGTCTACATCGTGTCCATTTCTTAATACAGTACTCAGAGGAAGATGGGAATTTATATATTTCTTGAATTTTAACCAGTCTATTTTCTTTCTAACGCAATTACCTTGGGGGCTTGGTGATTTTATAGATATTACCATGGGTGAGTGGTCAGATGATAGATCATAATTACACTCTGTGGAGATATTTTCCATCTGCAAACCTTTGGCGACTCCAAAGTCGATGAGATCGGGTATTTTCCTCTTGTCCGTCGGCCAATATGTCGGTTGACCATTTGAAATAACATCGTAGCCGTAGTTAGTGATGATTGAACATAGTCTTCTGCCTTTTGGAGTTATTAAGCGGGAGCCCCAGTGAGTGTGTTTGGCGTTGAAATCGCCAGCAACCAAGAATTTGCTACCAAGAGTTGAGAAAAATTCTTTATATTGCTGTTCGGTAATACTGTATCTTGGGGGACAGTATATCGCAGATATTACTAGCTTAGAGATGTATTCTTCCAGACATATAGATGTTGCTTGCAAGTAGACGCTACTGAAATCTTCGAGAACATGATGTTTTATTCTGCTTTTTATCAATATGGCAGTTCCTCCGCGTGCCTTACCATGCGGATGATTTGTGGTGTACAGTTTGTAATATGGTATTTGGTAGCAATTTTTGTCAGTGAAATGGGTCTCAGATATCATCATTATGTCGATTTGGTTGGATGCAAGGAATTGAATTAGCTCCAAACGGTGCTGGCTTAAGCCGTTGGCGTTCCAGTGGCATATCTTGAGACAACTCATGGTCTGGATAGCAATGTTTGGAGTAACATCGATTGATTTTTCATCATTTCTTGCATCATTGTTTGCATTGAGTTCATGAATTGGTTCATATTCTGAATTAATGTTTGAAGCAAATGTTCAAGGGTACTTGGCTGTTGGGTGGGCAGTGAGTGTTTCTGCTCATTATTTACATTGCTTTGTTGGTGTGTGTTTTGTTTTAACACGCTAGCGTATGAATTGGTTTGATTCTTGTTTGGGATTGCAGAGAAGAATTGTGTTGCATCAATATTTTGTCTCTTACTTGAGTTGGCTATCTGAGTTTGCTCAACTTGTTTTAGAGGTTGATTGCTAGCGGAGAAATTTAGCTTTAGGGTTGTATATACTGGGCAACCTCTATAATTTGCGGTGTGATTACCTCCACAATTGCTGCATTTTTTCATGCTAGCATCGCCTTTAGATTTTGGGCATATGTTTGATTTATGGAGATCTCCACAAATCACACAAACAGCTGGCAGGGTACAATATGTCTTAGTATGTCCATATTCTTGGCAGTTACTGCACTGAGGAGGTCCAGTTCTCTTATGGGGTTCTTCGATTGTGATTTTGCGATGCAATAAATATCGAATTTTATATATGGGGTGTACTTCACCTTTTTTCAGGGGTTTTGTTTCAGGCTGAAGCTCAATACGATATAACGGTTGAGGTATATTGCTCTTGTTGAGAATGTTGAATACTGTTTTGGCTTGAAACCCTTCTTCCTGAAGGGCAAGTTTGATTTCGTTAATGTCAACGTTGGGTTCGACGCCTTTGAGTACAACGATTAAGCCCTTACTACTTTTTAGCTGATATGTGTAGTAATTCTTTTTTACAGCATCAAATTCCGCAATTACTTTGCGATAATGAGTTTCGCTGTAGATTTGCACTTTCGTTTCCTCAATTTGGCCTTTGCGAATAGGAACAACGTGGAAATTCTTTGGTCCTATAAGACTTGTAATTCTAGAAATCAACTTATCTGAGTTGCGTTCTCTTAAGAAAATGGGTGGGGGTTTGAAATTTTTCTTGGAGATAATATTTTCGTCACTTTCATCACCTGAAAGCAAAGCGTATCTATTTTCCGAACTGATAGGGGCAGTGTTCTGCTTTTGAATTTTTGTTGAATTCATTTGTTTTGAATTTTGTGGACTTCTTTTTCGCTTTACTACAGTAATGTAGCGATCAATTCCAGTTTGAACAGCAACTGGTTCTTTATTAGTCATCGCACTAGTTGCTTTAACTACTGGGTCATGCACTTCAGTAGAAAGGCCGTTATTTGTTTGCTTTGATGTTGTAGCTGTTGGTGTTACAGCAGGAGAAGCGCATTGTACACTCCACGGTATAGAGGGAGATAGTATATCACGAGAGAACAAACTATTTTTTTTGTCTGTATTTATTGTTGTTGCAAATTTTGATGTAGTGTTAGAGTGAGGAATATGTACAGGCAAAAGATTAACACTGTTACTTTCACTTGTGCAGTGTGTATCAACTGTTTTTTTTGATAGTGCACTAATCGGGGGGGTTTGCGCGGGTGATTGCAAATTATTGTTTACACACACATTAACAGGCGATTGCCGTTGCCGGGGAGGAGAGCGCTGAACACTCATATTATAAACAAATTGTTTGCAAACGATATTATTTTATTTTTTTTTTCTAAAAAAAAAAAAAAACAAATCACCGAAATAACTCCTTGAGTTTCTTAGCGTCTTTTCGCAAAATATTAAAATTTTTTTTTTTTTTTTTATACCGAAAACAATAACTTTTCCGACTCTATCAAACACGTCCACTCTTATTGGTGACTTTCACGAACTGTTAAAGTGCTGTAAATTAAACATTTAGCTTTATGGGTCATCGTACAACGATGGAACAGCGTAAACTGGTAATTAACCATTTTAGGAAAGGTCAGAGTGTGCGAAAAATTGCTGAAATGACAAATTTAAGTGCCTCAACTGTCCAATACATCATTCAACGCTTCGTTCGCGAAAATCGGTTGGAGAACAAGGGCAGAGAAGCACCTAATAAGATTTTCAACGCATCAGACGAGCGTTATATTGTACGAAAAATTAAGAAAAATCCAAAGTTATCCGCTCCGAAGTTGGCTGCAGAGGTTCAGCGTGAAATAGGAAAATCATCCAGTGCTGAAACTGTCCGACGTGTGCTGCGCAATCATGACTTGAACGGTCGAGTAGCCCGAAAGAAACCATTCATTTCGAAAATGAATATACAACGCCGACTTGACTTCGCCAAAGAGCATATTATTAATACTCCTGCGTTCTGGAATACCGTTATTTTCGCGGATGAGTCTAAGTTTAATATTTTTGGCTCGGACGGAATGTCATATGTTTGGCGTAAAGCGAATACCGAGCTAAACAAGGAGAACCTTAAGCCCACAGTGAAGCATGGTGGCGGTAGCGTGATGGTTTGGGCCTGTATGTCAGCAGCCGGAGTAGGTGAATTGGTTTTTATTGAGGGAACAATGGACAAAATGAAGTACCTCGAGATTCTGAAAAACAATTTACTTCAAAGTGCAGACAAACTGGGTTTGCGGGAAGAATTTCGGTATTACCAAGATAATGACCAAAAACATAAATCTGGGATTGTGCAATCTTGGCTTATTTGAACTGCTCACACTTGATGTCTCCACCACCACAGTCACCTGACATGAATGTGATTGAAAATCTTTAGTCTATTTTGGACAATAAAATAAGAACACACAAGATTTCTAATAAGCAAGACCTAAAGAAGGTACTGATGGAGGAATGGAAAAAAATCACACCAGACATCACTCAAAAATTGGTGGATTCAATGACAAGTAGACTCCAGGCTGTCATTAACGCTAAGGGATGTCATACTAAATATTAAAATCAACTTACTTTGTTTTTAGTTTGAACTTAAAGAGACTGTACGAAATAAGCTGTGACATGAATTTTCCTATTTTTTTCTTATTTTATTTTTTTATAGTGTCAAACACTAAAATTTTGAAAAAGTAAATTTTGGAAAATAAAAAACAAACCTTCCTTTCAAAAATGGCATTTATATTTTGTTCAAATTTTTGCTATATTAGGAATTACGACTGCAGCAATTTTTAAACTGTCACTGTACGAAATAAGCTGGGAGCCACTGTATATATATATATATATATATATATATATATATATATATATACATATATATATATATATATACATATATATATATATATATATACATATATATATATATATATATATATATACATATATATATATATATATATATATATATATATATATATATATATATATATATATATATATGTATATATATGTATGTATAAGTGGGTGCCGTAACTCAGTGGTTAGTGTGTTCGCCTTCTGATCTGTAGGTCGGTGGTTCAATCCCCGGCTGATGCATAACAAATTTAATATCGATAAGATTTTTCTTTCGAACGGTAGCCACCTGTCGGCAAGCAATTGGCAATTCTTCCGACAGTAACAACTTGCCATGAAAAAGCTTCTTAAAGAACTCTGTGACAAAGCTCAGAAAAAGTGATGTCACAAATGTTCTGCCGTTCGGAACCGGCTAAAATAAGTAGGTCCCTTCTAATATTGTCCAAAATTTAAGACGCACAACAGTAAATTTGTTATGCATCAGCCGGGGATTGAACCACCGACCTACAGATCAGAAGGCGAACACACTAACCACTGAGCTACGGCACCCACTTATACATATATATATACATATATATATATATATATATATATATATATATATATATATATATATATATATATATATATATATATATTATACATATGCTCCAAAGCGCTCCTACTAATCAATCATTTAACATTCTGAAAAGAAAATTAAATATAATAATTAATCAAAACATTCTAATAGCGATATAGACTCACAATAAATTTAAATATAAATACAATTTGCAGTTATCACAAATATTATTAAAAAACGAGTCTACAACGCTCTTCTCCTCGCAAAACAGTGCCCAGTGTATGTGAGGAAATAAAAAGCGCCAACAACACAAACATTATAAGTGACAATAGATCAAATTACTCTTCTTCACAACATCAACCAACAGTAATAACGGGTACTAAAAAATAATTTCAGAATTACAACAACAGAAGCTGGTAAGCAGCAGATTACTCATTCACCTGACGTTTTATAATCACAATTATCATGGAGTGCACAATGCAAGACACCTGTACTAACACCGACAACTACAATGCAAATAAAGGCATAGTAGCCTTCACAAAACATAACAGATTAGATCCAAACAACGACTATAACTTACTAACTTACTTACGTGGCCGTAACAACCGAATATCGATTTAGGCCGAAAATAACATGCTTCGCCATTTCTGTTCTTTGTTATCTGGCGCCAGTTAGAAATTCCAAGCGCCGTCAGGTTCTCCAGTACTTGGTAGTTCCACCGGAGGTTAGGTCTTACACTTCTGCGTCGTCCTCCAGCGGGTTCCGAATATAACACCTTCTTAGCTGGAACGTGTTCTTCCATTCGCTCGACATGACCTAGCCAGCGCAGCCGCTGGATTTTGATGCGCTTTACTATGTCAATATCGGCATACAACTCGTACAGCTCTTGGTTGTACCTTATTCGGTACTCGCCACCAACGCAAATAGGTCCAAAGATCTTGCGTAGGACTTTTCTCTCGAAAACTCCAAGCATTCGCTCATCCGAGGTGGAAACTGTCCAGGCTTCAGCGCCATATGTTAGGACAGGCATGATAAGAGACTTGTAGAGTGTAATTTGCGTTCTTCGAGAGAAAGCTCGACATCTTAATTGCTTACTTAACCCAAAGTAGCACCTGTTAGCAAGAGTTATCCTCCAGGCTGACGTCATTACAGTTGTTGATGCTGGTTCCAAGATAAACAAAGTCCTGTCCAAGACGCCGAGACTCTTTGTTTGTTGACACTAGGTACTTCGTCTTGCCCTCGTTCACCGTAAGACCCATCCGACGCGACTCTCTTTCCAACTCTGAGAATGCTGCACTGACTGCTCGAGTGTTCATTCCGATTATGTCAATATCGTCGCATGCATGACACTTTTGTTGAAGATCTGGTCGATGGTAAATTGACTAGGTCTGAAGCCACACTGATACGGTCCAATCAGGTTGCTGAGCATAAGCTTCAACCTTTCACACAGCACGCTCGATAGAACCTTGCATGCGATGCTCAGGAGACTTATTCCACGGTAGTTGGCGCAAATTGTGGGGTCTCCTTTTTTATGTACAGGACAGAGAACACTGAGCCTCCAATCATCAGGCATGCTTTCATCCGACCATATTCTGCTTATGAGCTGGTGCATGCGGGTGATCAGCTCATCGCCTCCGGTCTTAAACAACTCGCAGCTTTGTTGTTCTTCAACCTTAAAATGGCCGTTTCAACCTCGTCATAGTCGGGTGGTGGAATATCAACACCATCATCTGTAATTGGGGTTATCGAGTCTCATTCTTGTCGGTACACATCTCTATCTCCTCGCACTCGCGTCTTTCTTGTTCTCTTTTCTTGCGCCTGAAAAGACGCAAGAAACGCTCCTTAATAGCTGGCCTTGTGCCTGCACGCAGGGTTTTTCTGTAGACGCCGTCTTTCTCTGCGGTAGCGTCGCGACACTGCTGATCATACAACTCATTCCTCAGAGGCCGGTAGTAACCGATTACCTCCTTGGCTGCAGTAGTCATGGAGTGGAATATATGTGTCCACCGTGCGCATGTATCATCAAGTGGGGGAGTGTTCTGCATAAGCAGATCCGATAGTCGAGTGGCAAATGCATCTGCTGTCTCTGGTGATCGCCGCTTACTGAAGTCGAGCTTTCTCTGTGTGGGACTTCTCCTGTTATTTGCGACACATAAACATGTGCGCGCCTTAGCTGCAACATCCCAGTCGATGTTGGCAGCACGGATCGATTTCACGTCCATCACGCTGGAAGCAAGAATTAGGAGACTATCTAACGCGCATAGCTGGCCAAAATAACTTCCATATCGTGTCGCTAACGAAAGGAAACATTAAAGAGACAAAAATACAAATATATAATGAAGACAATTACCGCGCCATTGCCAAATTTCTCAATGAAAACAACAAAAACGTTTACACATATCAGCTCAAAAGTTCCAAAGGTCTTATTGTTATCGTCAAAGGTATAGATCCGAAGGTAGAACCAAATGATATAAAGGAAGCACTGGAAGAAAAAGGCTTTCCGATAAAAACAGTTATAAATATTGTCAATAAAAATAAGGTCCCACAGCCAATGTTAAAAGTTGAATTGATTCCCGAATTCAAAAAACTAAAATAGAATGAAACACATCCTATTTACCAAACGCAATACTTGAGATCTCCATCAGACATCAGCATATGCTTCTAACAAAAACGACCCAAATACATTCTCATTCTCATTCTCATTAGAAGCAGAATTAAACATTATTCTTTTGAAGAATATTCAGGAAACTACATACAAGCTACTTCAATATGTCTGCAATGGCTTAACAAAAATATAACACTTTCAGCTGTGTACTGTCCACCACGATTTTAAATAACCGAAAAAATATTTAAAGAATTTTTTGACAAGCTAGGAAAGAGATTCTTGGCGGCTGGTGATTATAAAGCCAAACATACGTATTGGGGCTCTCGTTTAATAAATCCTAAAGGAAGGCAACTGTATAACACTATAATAAATCCACAAAACATGCTCAATTTCGTGTCTCCTGGCTAGCCAACATATTGGCCAACAGACTGATTTGATTGATTTTGCAGTCGTTCGAAACCTTAATCGAAATATTGTCACTGCCGAAATAAGTTACGAACTATCCTCAGATCACTCTCCTGTATTATTTTATCTAAATGAACGCCCTCCATTGTCAAAACTACCATTTAGGCTGACATCCCCAAAAACAGATTGGCTGAAATACAAAAAGTATATAAGTAGTCATATCAACAACAGTCCTGGAATTCAGTCTGAGATCGACATCGATGATAATCTAAACATCGTCAATACCATGCTCACTACTGCTGCAATAGTTACAACCCCACGTGATTACCAAAAACAAAAGAATGTTCGTATAGCCACCAACACCCAAATTGATAAACTCGTTAATGAAAAGCGCCGGCGTAGAAGAGAATGGCGGACATGCCGGTCACCTGCATCAAAGACTTACGTGTGCTGAAAGAGCTCTGAAAGAAGCATTAAAACAGGATGAGGAATTTGAAAAGCTAAAGTATATCGAAAAGCTTTCTCCTATGACTACCAAAACAAATTCGCTTTGGAACTTTTACAAAAAGCTGAAAACGCCACTTGATGCAGAATTTCCAATCAGAAATCATGTCGGAAATTGGTCACGCACTGAAAAAGAAAAAGCCAACACATTTGCTATACATTTATGTAATGTGTTCCAGCCCAATCCGCCCGCAAACGACTTTCGAATTCCTCCACAGCAGGTCAACGGAATTATCAATGAGATACGGAAAGCATTTGAATACAAAGAGTATTGTTCAGCTATATTCCTCAATGTTGCTCAGGCATTTGATAGAGTGTGGCATGAAGAGCTAAAGTATAAAATAAGAAAACTTCTACCAGAAAGCTCCCACCAAATACAAGAATCATACCTAGATAACCGTCGTTTTGTTGTAAAATATAAAGACTTTTCCACAGAAGAATTCAATATGAAAGCCGGAGTTCCACAGGGTAGCGTTCTTGGCCCCATTCTATATGTATTATATACTTCCGATCTACCAACATATGCACGGTTGTTGACATCTACATTTGCTGACGATACTGCTATTCTAAGCCGTAATCGAAACCCAATTAAGGCATCTACGGATTTAGGGGAGCATTTAGTACTTGTTGAAAAATGGTTATCTAACTGGCGCATAAAAGTTAATGAGTCCAAATATAAACATGTAACGTTCACACTTAACAAAAGCACATGCCCGACAGTTACTCTAAATAATATCGCCATAACTCATACAAATGCAGTCACCTACCTAGGGATACACTTAGACATGGCGCAAGCACATCGAAGCAAAAAGAACTCAGATGAAATTAAAAGCTTCTTTTCTGCACTGGCTCATCAATTTCAGATCCCCATTAAACTTGAAATACAAGGTCCTACTTTACAACAGCATAATAAAGCCATTTTGGAGTTACGGAATTCAATTATGGGGGAACACTAGTAATAGCAATTTTGAAATCATACAGAGATCTCAGTCTAAAATGTTAAGGATGATAACTGGTGCACCATGGTATATTAGAAATGAATGTATACACAATGACTTAAATATCCCAATGGTAGAAATTGAAGTTAAAAATACTAGACAAAAATATACTAGAAGATTACAAAGGCATCCAAACACACTAGCAAGAACCTTGCTCAATACTTCGCTCCTTCGGAGAAAGGACCTGCCATCCTTCCAATAAAAAGAAGAGCATCGTACAAAAAACATTGCTCTAGATAACAAAGAGTTACTGTTGTTGAATTAGATTAAGATTTTAAAACTTATTGTTAGATTCTTTAGAAATAGATTCAATAAATAAAGAAAATGTATAATAAAAAAAAAAAATCAACCAGCACAATCATAGAGGCACCTTCCCTATAACAGGACTCGACATTCAGGTGCATATCCGTAAATCATGGTACTTTTTTCGTTTGCGGGGGTCATCAACAAAAGCGGTAGTCCTTATCCGAGGCATTGCTGTTTTTTTCATTGCTGGGATTTTTTATATGGCGGTTCCCAAACCCAACGCACAACCTCTAACCGAGGAGATTTTCGCCACTCAGTTCAACCGCCTCCCAGCTGATGCCAAGAGGACGTTGGCCGGTGGTCACTACATGGATGGCCCCCATTAATAATAATGAAGGCGCCATCACATAGTAAGCAGAGCAAGCTACATAACTACCTGGGATTAACAAATAAGGATATCATCACATAGCGCTCAGATCAATCTACATGACAGCCAGTGAGTTGACTTGCGAAGAGTTCAACAAGGAGTGCGCTAGCCCCACCCGGTTGAGGCAGTTAGAGACGTTAACTTGCGAAAACACCACCAGATCACCTATACCAGTAACAGTTTACCTATATCAGTAATAGTAACGTAAAAACTATACATGCTACAGCCAACCAAATAAAAGGTTCGGTTCATGTTGTTCCTATACTAAAGGGTAATATACATGAAACAAAAATACAAATATATAGCAAATCAGTTCAACCGCCTCCCAGCTGGTGCCAAGAGGACGTTGGCCGGTGGTCACTACATGGATGGCCCCCATTAATAATAATGAAGGCGCCATCACATAGTAAGCAGAGCAAGCTACATAACTACCTGGGATTAACAAATAAGGATATCATCACATAGCGCTCAGATCAATCTACATGACAGCCAGTGAGTTGACTTGCGAAGAGTTCAACAAGGAGTGCGCTAGCCCCACCCGGTTGAGGCAGTTAGAGACGTTAACTTGCGAAAACACCACCAGATCACCTATACCAGTAACAGTTTACCTATATCAGTAATAGTAACGTAAAAACTATACATGCTACAGCCAACCAAATAAAAGGTTCGGTTCATGTTGTCCCTATACTAAAGGGTAATATACATGAAACAAAAATACAAATATATAGCAAATCAGTTCAACCGCCTCCCAGCTGGTGCCAAGAGGACGTTGGCCGGTGGTCACTACATGGATGGCCCCCATTAATAATAATGAAGGCGCCATCACATAGTAAGCAGAGCAAGCTACATAACTACCTGGGATTAACAAATAAAGATATCATCACATAGCGCTCAGATCAATCTACATGACAGACAGTGAGTTGACTTGCGAAGAGTTCAACAAGGAGTGCGCTAGCCCCACCCGGTTGAGGCAGTTAGACACGTTAACTTGCGAAAACACCACCAGATCACCTATACCAGTAACAGTTTACCTATATCAGTAATAGTAACGTAAAAACTATACATGCTACAGCCAACCAAATAAAAGGTTCGGTTCATGTTGTCCCTATACTAAAGGGTAATATACATGAAACAAAAATACAAATATATAGCAAATCGAACTACCGCAAAGTTGTTGAGCTCTTCGAGACACACAAGAAAAGCTATTTCACCTACCAGTTAAAAAGTAGCAAAGGCATTGTTTTTG
The DNA here is from genome assembly GCA_963854835.1 of Megamerina dolium. Taxonomy (NCBI): domain Eukaryota; kingdom Metazoa; phylum Arthropoda; class Insecta; order Diptera; family Megamerinidae; genus Megamerina; species Megamerina dolium. Next base: position 54,092,096 of record OY978525.1, on the reverse strand, counting down.
TCGTAAGAGGGATTGAAGCTAACGTTGATGTCAACGGAATAAGAGAAGCCCTATCCCAAGAGGGCTGAGAGACAAACTCTGTGTATAACATACGTAATAAAGAGAAAATTCTTCTGCCGCTCAACTCAAATCTGAGAAAAGGCGAATCTCATCATATTTACAACCTCCGCTATCTTTTGCACAGAAAAATCTTGATAGAAGAGACCCACAAACGAATCGGACCAGTTCAATGTCTTAACTGCCAAGAATATAGGCACACCAACAAATACTGCACACTTCCAAGTGCATGTGTCATTTGTGGTGATCTTCATTATTCACTAAACTGCACGAAGCCAAAAGTCGCCTCTAGTGTCCAAAAATGCAGTAATTGTGGAGAAAATCCCACTGCAAACTACAGAGGCTGCTCTGTATACGTGCATATAAAAAATAAGCTTGCCAAAGCATGTTAAAACTGTTCCTCCCGCAAGAGTTTTGCCAGAAATCTCCTCTAGCGAAACACAACCGTTGAATACGTCTTACCCAAACCAACTTACGTAACCAAAATTTGCTTTTGCAACCACTCTAGCAAAACCATGAATGAAGATATGCCACTGGAACACAAATGGCGTAAGTCAGCACAAAAATGAGGTCAAATTATTCCTCAATGCAAACTCAATAGATCTAATGCTAATTTCTGAAACTTACCTCACTCAGAAAAACTGTTTCCAAATAGATGGTTACAAAGTTTATGACACCAAACACCTTGGTGGCAAAGCTTGCAAGGCTACTGTACCAACTATTTGCAGGCAACGAGTATACAGCTCTAAGAATACGTCAAATGCTTGCCAATCTCAGCCATATATTGCACACCCAGGTTTAATATAGATAAGGAACAATACAAATTGTTTGTATTGGTCTCAACACTAAGTTTATTGCTGCTGGAGATTTCAATACAAAACATACAAACGCAAAAAGTTCTTTTTTTGGGATAAATGCTCTTGGACTTAACGTCTTGTTCAATGGCAAGCCTACATACTGGCCATCTGACAGACGGAAGATTCTAGATCTTATTGACTTCGCTGTCACTAGAGGTATTAATAATGTACGTTCTCTTGTGCACTTCTCTTTAGAGTTGTCCTCCGATAACACCCCTACGATAATAACAATCTTCTCCAACTCTTATCAGAAAAGTGGTAAAAGTAAGCTCGACTATAAAAGAAGAGACTGGCTCAAATTTTAAAGTTTATGTGAAAGTCACCACCACCATAAGAGTGGACGTGTTTCGCATCTCTCCTTTGATAGAGTCGGAAAAGTGATTGATCTCGGTAAAAAAAATTAAATATATTGCGAAAAGACGGTAAGTAAACTCAAGGAGTTATTTCTGTGGTTTTTTATCGCTGATACAAATAAGCAAAAAGAACAATAAAATCAAAGAAAAAAAAAATAATAATAATATCGTTTGCAAACATTTTGATTGTAATATGAGTGTTCAGCGCTCTCCTCTCCGGCAACGGCAATCGCCTGTTAATGTGTGTGTAAACAATAATTTGCAATCACCCGCGTAAACCCCCCCGATAAGTGCATTATCAAAAAAATCAGATGATACACACTGCACAAGTAAAAGTAACAGTGCAAATCTTTTGCCTGCACATATTCCTCACTCTAACACTACATCAAAATTTGCAACAATAAATACATACAAAAAAAATAATTTGTTCTCTCGTGATATACTATCTCCCTCTATACCGTGGAGTGTACAATGCGCTTCTCCTGCTGTAACACCAACAGCTACAACATCAAAGCAAACAAATATCGGCCTTTCTACTGAAGTGCATGACCCAGTAGTTAAAGCAACTAGTGCGATGACTAATAAAGAACCAGTTGCTGTTCAAACTGGAATTGATCGCTACATTACTGTAGTAAAGCGAAAAAGAAGTCCACAAAATTCAAAACAAATGAATTCAACAAAAATTCAAAAGCAGAACACTGCCCCTATTAGTTCGGAAAATAGATACGCTCTGCTTTCAGGTGATGAAAGTGACGAAAATATTTTCTCCAAGAAAAATTTCAAACCCCCACCCATTTTCTTAAGAGAACGCAACTCAGATAAGTTGATTTCTAGAATTACAAGTCCTTTAGGACCAAAGAATTTCCACGTTCTTCCTATTCGCAAAGGCCAAATTGAGGAAACGAAAGTGCAAATCTACAGCGAAACTCATTATCGCAAAGTAATTGCGGAATTTGATGCTGTAAAAAAGAATTACTACACATATCAGCTGTGGGTGCCGTAGCTCAGTGGTTAGTGTGTTCGCCTTCTGATCTGTAGGTCGTGGTTCAATACCCGGCTGATGCATAACAAATTTAATATAGAAAAGATTTTTCTTTCGAACGGTACCCACCTGTCGGCAAGCAATTGGCAATTCTTCCGACAGTAACAACTTGCCACGAAAAAGCTTCTAAAAAGAACTCTGCTCAGAAAAAGTGATGTCACAAGTGTTCTGCCAAAATTTAAGACGCACAACAGTAATGGAAGAGAAGCTAGGCCAATGAGCCCTTTGGGGCTTTAAGTGCCACATATCAGCTAAAAAGTAGTAAGGGCTAAATCGTTGTACTCAAAGGCGTCGAACCCAACGTTGATATTAACGAAATCAAACTTGCCCTTCAGGAAGAAGGGTTTCAAGCCAAAACAGTATTCAACATTCTCAACAAGAGCAATATACCTCAACCGTTACATCGTATTGAGCATCAGCCTGAAACAAAACCCCTAAAAAAGGTGAAGTACACCCCATATATAAAATTCGATATTTATTGCATCGCAAAATCACAATCGAAGAACCCCATAAGAGAACTGGACTCCTCAGTGCAGTAACTGCCAAGAATATGGACATACTAAGACATATTGTACCCTGCCAGCTGTTTGTGTGATTTGTGGAGATCTCCATAAATCGAACATATGCCCAAAATCTAAAGGCGATGCTAGCATGAAAAAATGCAGCAATTGTGGAGGTAATCACACCGCAAATTATAGAGGTTGCCCAGTATATACAACCCTAAAGCTAAATTTCTCCGCTAGCAATCAACCTCTAAAACCAGTTGAGCAAACTCAGATAGCCAACTCAAGTAAGAGACAAAATATTGATGCAACACAATTCTTCTCTGCAATCCCAAACAAGAATTAAACCAATTCAACCGCTAGCGTGTTAAAACAAAACCCACACCAACAAAGCAATGTAAATAATGAGCAGAAACACTCACTTCCCACCCAACAGCCAAGTACCCTTGAACATTTGCTTCAAACATTAATTCAGAATATGAACCAATTCATGAACTCAATGCAAACAATGATGCAAGAAATGATGAAAAATCAATCGATGTTACTCCAAACATTGCTATCCAGACCATGCGTTGTCTCAAGATATGCCACTATGCACCGTTTGGAGCTAATTCAATTCCTTGAATCCAGCTAGATCGACATAATGATGATATCTGAGACCCATTTCACTGACAAAAATTGCTACCAAAAACCATATTACAAACTGTACACCACAAATCATCCGCATGGTAAGGCACGCGGAGGAACTGCCATATTGATAAAAAGCAGAATAAAACATCATGTTCTCGGAGATTTCAGTAGCGTCTACTTGCAAGCAACATCTATATGTCTGGAAGAATACATCTCTAAACTAGTAATATCTGCGATATACTGACCCCCAAGATACGGTATTGCCGAGCAGCATTATAAAGAATGTTTCTCAACTCTTGGTAGCAAATTCTTGGTTGCTGGCGATTTCAACGCCAAACACACTCACTGGGGCTCCCGCTTAATAACTCCAAAAGGCAGAAGACTATGTTCAATCATCACTAACCATAGCTACGATGTTATTTCAAATGGTCAACTGACATATTGGCCGACGGACAAGAGTAAAATACCCGATCTCATAGACTTTGGAGTTGCGGAAGGTTTGCAGATGAAAATATCTCCACAGAGTGTAATTATGATCTATCATCTGACCACTCACCCACGGTAATATCTATAAAATCACCAAGCCCCAAGGGAATTGCGTTAGAAAGAAAATAGACTGGTCAAAATTCAAGAAATATATAAATTTCCATCTTCCTCTGAGTACTGTATTAAGAAATGGACACGATGTAGACTCAGCACTCGAAAAATTCAACCAGAGCTACCTCTGGTTGAATTGAACCGGTTGAGTTGAACCTCTATCCCAAATGCTGGAAAACTTCAAAAATTATTATGATAGCAAAACCAGGAAAAGACCCTACAAAAGTTGCATCGTACAGACCTATCAGCCTCCTGCCTCTACTTTCTAAAGTATTCGAAAAGCTACTTGTCATGAATATAACTCCATTTATTAATCTCAACCAACTGATTCCTCAACATCAGTTTGGATTTAGAAAACAGCACGGCACAATAGAACAAGTCCACCGCATTGTAACTCTGATAAGGAACACTTTTGAAGAAAAAAAGTATTGCTCAGCTGTCTTTCTTGATATCACTCAAGCTTTCGATAAAGTATGGCACGATGGCCTTATTTACAAACTCAAACTATTACTGCCTGCAAATGTCTCCTCATTGCTTAGTAGCTACCTCACGAAAAGACAATTTCTCGTACATCACAAGGATTACACAACAAATCCATTGGATATTCACGCTGGCGTTCCTCAGGGAAGCGTTTTGGGCCCCTTACTGTATCTCTTATACACTACAGATATGTCCAGCAATAACTATACATTTATATCGACCTTTGCTGATGATACGGCAATATTGTGCTCTCGCTCTAACCCCATAGAAGCTACTAAACTCCTGCAGATTCATATCGATTCTCTCGAAATCTGGCTAGCAAAATGGCGTATAAAAGTCAATGAATCAAAGAGCGTACATGTAACCTTCACGCTAAGGCCAGATACATGTCCCCCACTTAAAATTAATGGCCAATCAGTTCCACAATGTTCCTCAACAAAGTACTTGGGTATTCACCTCGACAGAAGGCTGACCTGGAAAAATCACAGAGATGCAAAGAAAACTCAGATCAAGCTTAAAATTAATCAGTTATGGTGACTGTGACTGTTACACAAAAGATCAAAGTTGAATCTCGAATACAAAGTGCTATTATATAAAGCAATCCTGAAGCCAATCTGGACTTATGGTATTCAGTTTTGGGGCACCGCATCTCCCTCAAATATCGAAAAATTGCAGCAAATACAATCCAAGTGTCTGCGAATTATTGTAAACGCGCCTTGGTATATGAGGAACGTTAACATCCATCAAGTTTTAAACGTACCCACAATTTCTGAGGAAGTTGCAAAGTCCTGCAGAAGCTACATTCAAAAATTACACAATCATCCGAATCCCCTTGCTAGGCAATTGTTGCTGAGCACGGGGCATCGTCGATAAAAAAGAAAAGACACGCTGAATATGCTGTGAAATTGCTATACCTCGCGACTCAACAAATCGTGATGGAACGTTGGGGATATCACATAATTTTAGTTAGTTTGTAAGATTTGATTACTTATTGTTAGTTTCTAAGTAATTTAGAAAGATCCAAAAAAAAGTTTGTTAGAAAAAAAAAAAAATTTCAAATGTTCTTAAGCTCTCACACAAGCAAGAAATAAACTCCACCATTACAAATTTCACGCAACTGCTTTCTCAAGCAGTAAAAATTGCCACACCACGTAGTCAACTTCGAACCCGTCGAGAATGTATCCCCCAACACTTTCTAAAGCTACTTTCCGAAATAAGACTGGGCAGGAAGGCAGAAAAGGGAACTGCATTTGCAAATAATTTGAAGCAAGCTTTCACCTCTAATGTTGCTACTTCCGGCTGTGTGCTATCGACGGTTGATCCTATCCCTAGCGTGAATGGTATTTAGTTTGCTAAGAAGGAACTGATAAACGCTATCAAAAAATTCAACGTAAAAAAATCTCCAGGGCGTGATTTAATTACAGGTCAAATTATTAAAAAGCTCCCCGCAATAGCAGTAATGCATTTCTTGCATATTTTCAATGATATAATACGCATTAGTTACTTTCCTCAGTCATGGAAAATCTCCCAAATTACTATGATTCCCAAAGCTGGAAAGGACCCAACAAACGTCTCTTCATATAGACCAATTAGCCGCTTTCAATCTTTTCAAAATTTTTTGTAAATGTGATAATAAAACGTATTAAATATTTCGTCAAACTCAATAACGTCATACCCAACCATCAATGTGGTTTTAGATAAAAACACAGGACCATCGAACTAGTTCATCGAATTGTAATCACTATACAAAAACCTTCGAAAATAAGCAATATTGTTCAGCAGTTTTTCTTGATATCACTTAGGCGTTTGATAAGGTGTGGCACGAAGGAATTTTGCATAAACCGAAAAGCATGCTACCTCTTAAAATATATATATATATGTGGCACTTAAAGCCCCAAAGGGCTAGTTGGCCGAGCTTCTCTTCCATTACTGTTGTGCGTCTTAAATTTTTGGACAGTATTAGAATGGACCTACTTATTTTAGCCGGTTCCGAACGGCAGAACACTTGTGACATCACTTTTTCTGAGCTTTGTGACAGAGTTCTTTTTAGAAGATTTTTCATGGCAAGTTGTTACTGTCGGAAGAATTGCCAATTGCTTGCCGACAGGTGGGTACCGTTCGAAAGAAAAATCTTTTCGATATTAAATTTGTTATGCATCAGCCGGGTATTGAACCACGACCTACAGATCAGAAGGCGAACACACCAACCACTGAGCCACGGCACCCACCCCCACGGCACTCTTAAAATATACACATTGCTTATCCTGCTACAAAAATATTTGGCCGGTAAACCAAGCCTTGCAGCATGCCTACCCACAAGCCAGTGGCCCGTGAGTATGGAAACTATATTACTGATAGTTTTCCTATTCATTGACAACAGTTAACGAGTTCTTCTATTGTCAAGAGTTGGCCAGTGTTTCCTAGTAGTAAGACAAGAGCTCTTACTGACGCTGACAATACTCCTATTCCATTCTTCCCTTGAGGGTATATGGGTTGAGAATCTATTGTCAAAGCATGGTATGGGAATGGTATAGTCGATGGCATTCGGAATTGTAGTACACTCCCCCAGGATCCTTGAATGCCCGTATCCTGGCTGAGCCCAGCGTGAAGCTATATTTAGCCTAATTGCTGATATGAGCGCTCTCTGCTCTCTCTGCTACCTAGAGTAGATGCAATAGCGAGTAGAGTATTTTTGACGGGGTGGTTCTTAGAGCACCTATTGTCAACACCGGAGACGTCCTTTGAACCTTGTCTATTAGCCGTCTGTGTACTTTCTTATTTAAGGATTCCCACCAGACTATCACTCCGTAAAAAAGAATTGGTCTGACGACCGCAGAGTATAGACATTACACGATTGTAGGACTCATCCCCCATCTTTTACCTGTGGCTTTCCTACAGGAATAGAGTGCTGCAGTTGCTTTTCGAACCCTTTCCATCGTGTTTGGTTTCCAACTTAGTTTCCTATCTAAAGTTATACCCAAGTACTTCGCCTGTTCAGTTAGCTTTAGACTCGTTCTCCCAATTCTATGTAAGGTAAAAATAGATATTTTATGCTTCCTAGTAAAGAGGACTAGCTCAGTTTTAGCAGGGTTGATGGCCAGAACAGAGTTTAAAGGCCATTTGGACAGGATTGATAAGGCATGGTTCATCGCTTCGCTGAGTGTATTTAAATTTTTTTCTCGATGCCACAAATGCCACATCAGCTGCATAAGACACCTCTTTGCAGCTCGTGGCCTGTAATGATATGAGAACTGCATTGATGGTTAAGTTTCACAAAAGAGGCTACAACACACCCAATTGTGGGGTGACCTAAATCGCAAATCTACTAATACATGAGGTACCCAATTTTCAGTTTATCACTCTTTGCTTTAGCAACAGACTATTGAATCTAATAAAAGGTTCAGTATAGCAAGAGAGTTTTCGACTGCTTCTGGGTTTATGTTATTGAAGGCCCCTCAATATCTAGAAAGGTGACCAGGCTATATTGTTTGCAGTGCGTAGATGTTTCAATCTTCAATGGACTTGCCTTTGTTATATGCATGTTGCAATGAAGAGATATTCTTAACATCTATAGAGCCCCTTAAGTGCACATCAAGTAGTCTTTCAAGGGTTTTTAATAAGAAGGATGGTAGACTTATAGGTCTGAAATCACTTGGCTTTGAGAGGGACGTTTTCTTCGTTTTATTGATTATTTTGTGCGAGATGTCGTAGGTAATTCTACTAGGATTAACATTGGGAGTTCGGCCAGGGCTGTATTCCAAACAGCAAGGAAAATGGGTATCAATTTCCTCTATGTTACTGCAAAAGTCATTCCATGATAATCTTTTTGCTTTCCTTATCGCCTTTTTAAACACTCGTAGACTCTCCTTATAGGGTTGCCATTGATTAGTGATTTTGGCTCGGTTGAATTGCTGTCGACACTCCTTCCTTAGAGTGATGATCTCTACCGACCATCAAGGAGGTCTCTTCTTCTTTGGAGTCTTTCTAATTGGACAGGACGCTACAGTAGCTTTCCTGCAAGCTTCTGTAATTTGTTGAACAGCGGCCTCAAGGTGCTCCTTATTTTGCAGGCTTGAGGGCGCCATGTAAGTGAGAAATTTATTTAGGGTGGTCCTATACTTATCCCAATTTGTGCGTTTCCTATTTAAAAATGGTATCTGATTTTGCGGCCTTATATCAAAGCGGAAGCTAATATACCTATGATCCGACAAAGAGTGTCCTTTTTCAACCCTCCATTCCCTAACTAGAGAGTCCGAAGGGTCGTTTGTAAGGATGAGATCTAAAAGCTCCTCGCTATTACAGGTAATGAAGGCCGGTTCTGTGCCCATGTTTGCGAGAGTCAAGTTAGTACTAATAATATATTCAAAAAGTAACTCACCTCGATCGTTGTTGCCTGAGCTGCCCCAGGTATAATGGTGTGCCGTGGAATCGGCTCCCATCACCAGAATCGTTTCGCGTTTCTCCGACCACCAATTACCTTCCTTATTATAGGGTGAGGTGGGGGCTCAATATGATCGTGAGCCGTGTACGCAGACATTAGTCCATATATATATGGGATTGATGATCTAACGCAATGGTCACAGTATTCTTGTCGCTGTAATCAGATAGTAGGAATGCTTAGTAGAATTTCTTCACTAAAATACACAATCGAGGTTTACCTGCATTTTGAGCGTAGTAAAGTGCATAATTTGGGGTGCTTAGTCCGCGCATCTTGTCAACCAGGACCCACAGTTCCTGAATTAAAATGATGTCTTCCACTTTATCGCTTAGGCGAAGGTAAAAGCAGTGGAAACTGATTTAGAGTGGTGCAGATTAATCTGGATCACCCTGAGCAGTATCCTTTGCGATATTTAATATCACATGTGGCCGAAGCCGAAGTTCTCTCGGGACGCCACCGAGCTTTTCAGTAATCCAGAATGCGGCGCTTCTTTCCCGATATGTATGGAGGGACCCATTAATTGGTTTAGCGGTAGCCCTCAAATTAGAAACAGCAGCTGATGTTGATGGAGCTAAGTCCAAAGGGGATGTTGCTGCTGAAACAGGAATCACAGCCTTTGTGTGTCTTAGCAGCAGCTGGTCTTGATATGGTGGTCATAGGCCCTTTGCTAACTTGCACTGATTTCTTCGATTCCAGTGGTTTGGTGGCCAGAACTAGGGTGCTCCTGCGTACGGTCGCATTAGGGACAGCGGAGGAACCTGACTTTGGTATTACATGCTCTTCGCTTCCCGAAGGAGTTGCGATTTTTGGACGAGTCCCAGTGGTTGCCGATTTGGACGTGGGCCTACCCTCAAGGGGAGGCCTTTTTGGGTTTTCGGAATTGTCCGAGGTAATTTTTAAGTATTTATCCATTTTTTATATACGGCCACTTACCCAACGTATCAGGCATTGCGGTCTAATCGTTTAGAAGGGACTTGGAGGTCTTCCGAAGCAAGGCCCTATACTTCAGAAAGCCCACAGTTACTCCCTGAGGCGGACAGGTATAAGAGAAGCCCTTCCCAATTTTCACTATCTCCTATTAATTTATACTTCAATACATCATACATCATAAGCATGTTACCAAAAATTTATTTTTTGATGTACGAGTACGTGTAGGTACATACTTTTGTGATTTAATTTTTATAGGCGATTTTTTCAATATTTTTAAATGCCTAACAATGAACCATGAAATTAATATTTTTGTTTCTATGTACATTAGCAATAAATGTGAAACATTACACTTTTTGTTGAATAATAAAAAACGACTTGATAAACATCATAATCTTTTACTTCACTAAAATCGACGATTAAATATTAGAATCTACAACAATTTTTTGCCTCCATCTACCTCTAAAAATTTTCTATAGTCCGAACACTGTTCGTAATGTCAAACATTACGAAAACATACAAAGGAGGTTACATGTCGCGGAGAAACAATTTTGCCTGTGTAAACACGAACGAAACACCAAAAGTGCATTGAAAATGTTTTTCTGTGTAAATGCGGACTAACACAAAAGCAAAAACACCATCATGCATAAGCAAACGGCAGTTATTAATGTTTCATAGTATAAAAGCAACTAATAATGTTTTTGCTTTTGTGCTTTTGCATAATATGCGCATTTGTCGTTATTATTCGTTTATTGTTCGTTGGTTGCTCTCTCAATGCACACACTCTATCGCTATGCATCATTGTACATCCCTCGCTTTCTCTTTCATTTATTATGAGTATGTACACTGAAAAAAAGGAGAATGTTATTTTGTACAAAGTTATCTGTAATAAAAAACAACCAAAGAGAGAAAATTACTCAAATATTTTTTTTATATATTCCATGATCCTTCGAATAATTATCCAAATTTATGTTGATGTCAGTTGTAGACAATTTTGATGAAGCATCCAATGTTCAGAATAATAATAAGACCAAAACGCACACAGATTTTTCTCAGTGCTTCCCAATCCACAAATCATACGTTCTGCAACAACAAACTCTGAAGATAACTGTCGCATATGTATACCAACAAAACATACGAGAATGTTTTAACTTTAGTATGCACAAAAAGGATATATGAAATGAAAAAAAAAAGCAAAATTGTTTGTGTATTTTGTACTTCTTTGTACGGAGTGCTCTGAGTGCATATGAGAATGCGCAGCTTATGCTTAAGTGCATTTACAAAAACAAAAGTGCTCAGGTTAATAGGCGAGGGCGTCTATGATATCGGTTACACGCCAGAAATGTACAATGAAGCATTAGTGCTTCATTGTACATTTCTTTGTACTTTAAATAGGCCACTTCATCATTACGGCATGCCATCGTCTGAGGCCCATTCGCTAACTTAGTTTATTTATGACCGAATTATGCTGACTGTTGCTGCTAAACTAAACTAAACTAAACTTCATTCTAAGCATTGCATAGAACTATGTAAGATTTAAACGGTAACGAAAAAATTTTCGGTGATGCTATTGTACTACTATCCAATGATTTCCGACAGACATTGCCAGTTATTCCACGATCAACTTTTGCCGATGAGATTAACGCATGTTTAAAATAATATATTTTTATGCCGAGAAGTTTAGACAGTTCGATTGACTATCAACATGCGAATACAATTGCAAAATTATACATCGGCACAAAGACAATTCTAAACAGTTGCTGAAAATTGGCAACGGTATATTAGAACTGCAACCAAAAACACAATGCTTCAAATTGCCAAACAATTTCTACACCATCGTCAATTCAAAACGCGAATTAATTGTGGATGTCTTCCCGGACATATTGAATAATTACATAAATCACAATTTGCTCAGTGTACGTGATCCAACTGAATTCTTAAATTCATTAGATATGCCAGGAATGTCACCACATAATCTTCGATTGAAGATTGGTTCACCGATAATTCTGCTTCACAATTTAAACCCACCTAGATTATGTAACGCCACACGTTTGGTAATTAAGCGGATTACCGGAAATGTTATTGGAGCAACCATTTTGAACGGAAAGTTTAAAGGAGAAGTCGTTCTGTTACCACGTATCCCAATGATAGCATCGGGGAGTACAATCCCATTCAAACGGCTTCAACTTCCGATTCGTTTAGAATTCGCTATGACCATTTGTATCCGCTTGTAGCCTGGACTTAGAAAAGTAATGTTTCTCCCATGCAATTATACTTGTTCACGTGTGGGTAAATCTCTTCATATTGGAAAAAGACGGATTGACAAGAAATATTGTTCACCAAATAGCACTATATTAAATTTAAATATTATTTATTATTACAATCATGCTGTATAAATATATATATGTATGATATATTTTTCTGCAACTACTAAGTCTAAAATTAGGAAATTTATTTATTGTCCCATATTAGGACAGAATTTTAATAAAAGACCAGTGAAAATAAAATGTGTTACTATAATTCGAAACACAGGAAGCGATATGTGGCAGGACAGCCATGGCATAGAACGATATGGATATTTCTACATTGATCCATCAACTTCTCAGGAAATGTGTATGCTTGGTTTGAATTGCCAACTTATGGTGTCTTTTTAGATTCACCACTGATGAAAGTGTGTGGAAGTTGTAAGGCCACAAAGCAGCAATTTTGCTGTGTCGCCGCAGCTCAGTGCCGTAGCTCAGTGGTTAGTGTGCTGGCCTTCTGATCTGTAGATCGTGGGTTCAATCCCCGGCTGAAGCATAACAAATTTAATATCGAAAATATCTTCCGGCAGCAACAAGGTCAACAAAATACTAATACTGTCCAAAATTTAACACGCACAACAGTGATGAAAGAGAAGCTCGGCTAAAGAACCCTTCGGGGCTTTAAGTGCCACATATTTATTTTTTTTTTACAGCCGTCGCCAACAGCTGTCACTGTGAGCAAAACCCGCTGGCGACGGCTAGTATATGTACAAAATAAAAATAGTGTGTTCGTAAGAGTTGTAAACATTGTAAATTAATTATCAGAATATGAGAGTTTATCCAAAGTATTAAACTGACTATCAAAATAAGAAAAAAAGCGAAGTGAGAATAAGAGAATTCAAGCAATTGTAATCGCAATTGCCTCCTAGTTTCTCTAAAATTTATTAGGAGCATTTTTGCGAAAGAGTCAATTGCTATAGAGCTGCATATCCACGATATTTTCCCGTTAAATGACAATGATCGAAAACTCTATATTCCTTCATATCCTTTTCACAAATATGGCATATTCTTGTTGAACTATGTGGCTCTAATTGTTCTGGTATGAAAGAGTTCATTAGTCCAACTATACTTAAATAATTTTTATAACATCATTTAGCATCATTTACCAAATTACTTATAAATATTTTTGCACAATCTTCACCCGGGTAAATTACAAATTTATCCAGGCTTTGACCAAAATTACACTTAATGTAATATGGAAATAATGTCGTTCTATGAAATTGAGTATCTACCACATTATTGGACTCATTAACATTCACATTTTCTAAAATGCACTCAAAATCTGAATAGATAACAAATGGAACACTAAGTTTAGACTTGAAAGAACTAAATTTTAACTTATCGTTACAGTTTTCACCAGTAGACATATTCGTAACCACTTTGTTGCACTCCTCACGTTGTCTACTCCCAATTTAATCACTTTTGCTATATTACAAACAGAAGTTACATAAGGATATAGCAAAATTTTGGAGGGTTAGTTGTGAGGGTGTGATTGCCCATTTAAAGCAATATTCGTCATTGTTCTAAACGTTGATACAGTCATGCTTTTAAGTTAATTTCTGTGGTAATTTTATATATGACGATCCTTTCAATGGTTTGTACTGGTTTAAATTTATCTCCATTCCACTTATCTTTATTAGAGTCCATCCACTATCCCATTCTTGGAATTCTTCCATATTTACACATAAAGCATTGGATTTATAGTATATGGATTTATGTAAATAGTTTCAATCTGCTCTGCTTTTTGCAGTAAAGTCATTTTTGTTTGAAGTGACTTTATGTCTACGGCATCAAATTCGGGGTCAGTATCATCTCTATTATCGTATTTGTATTATTGTATTCGCAAAAAAGTCCAAAATAAAATTTGTAAGGGTGGACCAGTTCACGCAATAATTTTATAATTTCATATTTTGCTTTTTCCAAAAAAATATCCACCGGGCATTGAAACTCAATTCACGAATATCACATTGATGCACGAAATTGGCTAGCGCGATGCGTACTGAGGAATAGGCAACTTGTACGGTTTTTATAATAAAGAGGTTGATTCCTCCAAATACCTTATCACCAGAATGTAATTGATTTTATAAATAGGAAGTTCTTATCACCCGCACTTACAATGATAGCTATATATTTCTTATCAGTTGTATTATAAAGGTCACTTTTTTATTGTTTAAAAAATTAATAACCAAAATTAATTCCTATTATAATTTATACACGCGCAATTATCGTTAGAGCTATATTTTTGTTACCAGTTTCATTTAAAAAGTCATTTAAATATGTGATGATTAAAAATTAGAGATTTCATTGGAAAATATTGTGATATTATAACCCTTGTCCTTATATCAAATGTCCAAAAAGTCGGATCCATAGAATCGAAATATGGAATTCATATTTCCAATTGTCCTTGGAGCAATGATGACAGAACTATTGGACCTGCCACTTGTGCCTGTTATACCTTCGAAAAAAATGTATGGATATAGATAAAAGAATGAAAAAAAAGGGGAACAAAAATCCCTCAATTGAAACAATTAATAATATTTTTTTATTGAATATTTAATTTAGCTATAACGTTATTGAAATAATAATAACGTTGAAAAAAGCGCCGTCAGGTTCTCCACTACTTCAAGAGCGTAGTTATCAACAGTGACGTGACGTCCAAGACGCCGGGACTCTTTGTCTGATAACACTAGACCCATTCGACGCGACTCTCTTTCCAAATCTGAGAATGCTGCACTGGCTGCTCGCGTGTTCATGCCGATTATGTCAATATCGCCGGCATACCTTAACAGCATGACACTTTTGTTGAAGATAGTACCATTATGTCGTAGATCAGCAGCTCGTATTATTTTCTCCATAATAAGATTGAAGAAGTCGCACGATAATGAATCACCTTGTCTGAAACCCCGTTCGGTATTAAACGGTGCAGAGAGGTCCTTCCCAATTTTCACTGCAAAACAGGAGTTATGCAGTGTCATTCTACAAAGTCGAATGAGCTTTGCAGGAATACCGAACTCAGACATTGTTGCGTAGAGGTAATCCCTTACCGGACTGTCGAAATCAGGAGACTTATTCCACGGTAGTTGGCGCAAATTGTGAGGTCTCCTTTTTATGTACGGGACAAAGAACACTGAGCCTCCAACCATCAGGGATGCTTTCATCCGACCATATTCTGCTTATGAGTTGGTGAATGCATGCGAACAGTTCATCGCCTCCGGTTTTAAACAACTCGGCAAGCAGGCCATCAGCACCTGCACCCTTGTTGAACTTCAGCCTTAAAATAGCTGTTTCAAACTCGTCATATTCGGGTGGTGGAACATCAACAGCTGTAATTGGGGTTATCGGGCAATCTTCTCCACTGGTAAATTGTTCGTAGCATAGCCATTCATTAACGTGGAGAAGTATTCCCTCCATAGGCTCAGTACACTCTGGACATCCGTCACGAAAAGAAGAGGATCCGTGATTTTAAACCGCCACTCAGGAGCTTGATCTTTTCGAAGAATTTTCGAGTCTCATTCTTGTCGCTACACATGTCTATCTCCTCACACTCGCGTCTTTGTTGTTCTCTTTTCTCTCTTGTCTCTCTTTATCTCTGTACCGCTCCTTAACAGCTCGCTTTTCCCATGCACGCAGGGTTTTTCTGTAGGCGGCGTTTTTCTCTGCGCTAGCGTCGTACACTCTGGATCATCCCACTCATTCCTCAGAGGCCGGTAGTAACCGATTACCTCCTCGGCAGCAGTAGTAATGATACGTGCAGTGCGCATGTATCATCAAGTGGGGGAGTGTTCTGCATTAGCAGATCTGATAGTCGAGTGGCAAATGCATCTGCTGTCTCTGGTGATAGCAGCTTACTGACATCAAGCTTTCTATGTAGATGGAGACAACTATGTCGCTTTGTGGATGTCGAGATGTTGGAATCTTCTACCACCAATTACCATGTTTCGTAATGCGGCGAAGTCGATCAGCCTCATTCCGTTATCGGTAGTGTTCTAGTGTAGGCTGAATTTTCGTCAATTGGACCAAAGGTACCTTTCCTGCCCACCTAGTCGCCAAGGCTGATGTTAAAGAATTTTGCACTAATGCAGATTGTGCCAGCCGTTCGTTCACAAGCGTGAAATGTGAGACAAGGTGTCCTAGTCTCTTGCTTTTCAAAACCCTACATCCTAATTCGTAGCTTTCAGCATGGCAACTGTAGTATATATCACAGGACGCTCTTTTGGGGTAGCCCTGTCCCGTCCATCGCATTTCCTGGAGAGCGCTGATGTCAGCTCTGTATTTTTCGAGGACATCAACCAGCTGAATAGAGGCACCCTCCCTATAAAGGGATCGGACATTCCAGGTGCATATCCGTAAATCATGGTCCTTATTTCGTTTGCAGGGGTCTTCAATATAGGGGGTAGTCCGTTTCCGAGGCATTTTTATATTATTCACTGAGGGGATTTTTTATGTGGTGGGTCCCAAACCCAACATCTAGCCGAGGAGATTATATACAGTTATATACAGGATATTTTAAATTTTGATTTATATGGAAAACATTCTACGCCTGAATGTAAAATTCCCATCAATGTAATCGATTCGTCAATCACTTCAGTTTTTACATGCTCCTTTATAGTAAACCCGACCCTTGTATCAAGTATGGCTTCAGGTCTATGCCCCCCTCTTAATATAGTAAACAATAATGTACTAAGCCGATCTTCATGAGTCAAACAGATTTTTAAAGATTCCTTAACAAAATCAACTCGAATAATCTTAATGTATTTAAAACCACCCAGAATATAGAATACTTGTCGCCATCCTCTCCTTTTTGTATCAAAACCTTTTTATTTGCCGCGATTGTTAAAGCACAACTCAAATTAAAGCAACCCACCATTATTTATACCCTCGACACCAACCTCTTATCTATGGACACATATATCCCACTACATGACTACTGCTACTGAAGAGGTATTCGGCTTCTACTGGCCTCTCAGGAATTAAAAAGAGACACCGCCCACGAAAAAACTTTGCATGCAGGTGCTACGGGAACTATTGTACAAGAGCTGTACACAGAGAGGAGTGCGGAGAGACGTCTTTTCAGGCACAAGAAGAAATAACAAGAAACACGCGAGTCTAAAGAGATATAGTTAAGGAATTAAACTTTAAAATTAAAATAAAAAGCTTATAGAGGGAACACTCTCCACGTTATTGTATGGCGACAATCCCGCCAGTGGAGGTAATCTCCGGAACACTCCAATCACGAATGATGTTGTAGATGTTTCACCACCCGACCATGGCGAGATTAAAACATAATGAAGCTGAAGAACAACAAGGGTGCAGGTGCTGATAGCCTGCCTACCGAGTTGTTTAAGACCAGAGGCGATAAGCTGCTTGCCTTCATGTACCAGCTTATAAGCAGAAAATGGTCGCATGAAAGCATACTCGATGATTAGAGGCTCAGTGTTCACGGTCCCTTGAATAAGAAAGGATACCGCACAATTTTCGCCAATTACCATGGAATAAGTCTTCTTAGCATCACATACAAGGTTCTATCAAGCGTACTGTGTGAAAGGTTGATGCCTATCCCTTACAACCTGATTGGACCTTATCAGTGCAGCTTCAGACGTTATAAATCCATCATCGACCAAGTTTTCACACTACGCCAAATCCTGGAGAAGATCCAAGAGAAAGAGTTGGACACACACCATGTACTTGTTTATTTTAAAGCCACTTTCTACAGTCAGGTATGGGATTACGTCTAAACAACGATGTCAAAGTTCGGTACTTCTCCGAAGCTCCTTTGTTATTGCAGAATGAATAACCTCTGTTATGCAATGAAAATTGGGACGGACCTCGCCCTGCCGTTTAATACCAAATATGGTTTCGCAAAAATGATTAGTTATCGTGAGACTTCTTCAATTTCATTATGGAGAAAATAATGCGGGCTTCTGATATACGACATAATGGCACTATCTTCAACAAAAGTGCCATACTGTTGGCGTATGCCAATGACATTCACATAATCCAAGCAGTCAGTGCAGCAATCTCAGAGATGGAAAAAAAAGTCGTGTCGAATGGGCCTTACGGTAAACGATGGCAAGACCAAGTGCCTAGTTTCAACAAACGAAGAGTCCCGGCATCTTGGACAGATCGCCACTTTTGAACACTGCGCTTTTGGTGTAGTGAAGAATATATCTATCGTGGAACCAGCATTAATGACGTCAGCCTGGAGATATTGTGAAGGATGACTTTTGCTAACAAGTACTACTTCGGGCTAAGTAAGAAATTAAGAAGTCGAGCCCACTCTCGAGAAACGAAAACAACAGCCTGCAAGTCCCTCATCATGCTTGTCCTTGCATATGTCGCCTAAGCTTGGACAATTTCCACCTCGGATTAGAGAATGTTCAGAGTTTTCTAGAAAAAAGTGCTACGCAAGATCTTTGGACCACCGACATAGTAAAACGCATCAAATTCAGCGGCTGCGCTAGGTCATGTCGATCGAATGGAGGAACAAACTCCAGCTAAGAAGGACTAAATTGATTTTCGGTTGTCTGGTATTCGTTTTGAATTCTATAACATAGCTGTGCCAAGCTTATACACAAAAATAATGACGAATCCTCCCAATAAGGCTCTAATTTATACTTGACGATATGTTGCCATTCGGTTCGTGTATAGTAAAAATGTAAAATGTATTCATAATTTTGAGTCAAACTTACTAGTTTTGACGTTGAATGCAAATGCTAATGATAACGGTTGATAATATTTTTACGCTGGACACAGCTTTCGATTTGTTGATTAATTTTTGTCTTAAAAAATGGCGCGAGGCTGTGTATAAGTCATTTGCAGACACCTTATATTTCTACAACTACTTTCATCTTCCACAGTTTTCTTTGTATATTTGAAGTATTGGTCTGCCGATTTGAAGATACGATGCCTTCTCTGATGAACACCATATCAACTGGCTGTATGTTGTTCCATGTTTCTTTCCGCTTATCTTTCTCTGTGAGAGATTGCTGTTTATGACATATAAACATGTACGCGCTTCAACAAGACTGTAACACGGTTGTTAAAAAGTTGTTGCCGTGTTGTTGTTATCACCATGGATCGACTTCATGTCCATCGCACTGGATCCTTCCATCGATCACCACGTGACCAATTTGGTTTCTTGTTCACTGAACTGGATACAGCCAGGTCCCTTTATGAATATCGAGATGTTAGAATCAGGTACTATCAATAACTATGTTCCGTGCTACAGCATATTCGATCAGCTTCATTCCGTTATCGGAAGAATTTTGATGGAGGCTGAATTATCCAACAGTAGGTTCAAACGTACCTTTGTGAAGGCATGCTTCCAGTGTGATGAACGTGAAATCGATCCGTGGTGCCAACATTGACTCGGATCACTAGCTTGTTGCAGCTAAGGTGCGCACACGTTTATGTGTTGCAAATAACAAGAGAAGTCCCACACAGAGAAAGCTCGACATCAGTAAGCTGCGATCACCAGAGGCAGCACATGCATTTTCCACTCCACTATCGGGTCTGCTTATGCAGAACACTCCCCCACTTGATGATACATGCGCACGGTGGACACATATATCCCACTCCATGACTACTACTGCTGAGGAGGTAATCGGTTACTACCGGCCTCTGAGGAATAAGTGGTATGATCAGGAGTGTCGCCACGCTACCGCAGAGAAAGACGCCGCCTACAGAAGAACCCTGCGTGCAGGCGCAACGCGAGCTGTTAAGGAGCGGTACAGAGAGAAAAGGAGTGCAGAGAGACGTCTTTTGAGGCGCAAGAAAAGAGAACAAGAAAGACGCGAGTGTGAGGAGATAGAGATGTTTACCGACAAGAATGAGACTCGAAAATTCATCGAAAAGATCAAGCGCCTGAGTGGAGGTTTAAATCCCGGAGCCTCTTCTTGTCGTGATGGAAATGGGAATTTGGTTACAGATGTCCAGAGTGTACTGAGCATATGGAGGGAACACTTCTCCACGTTACTGAATGGCAATGCTACGAACAATTCCGCCAGTGGAGGAGATTGCCCGATAACCCCAATTACAGATGATGGTGTTGATGTTCCACCACCCGACTATGACGAGGTTAAAACGGCCATTTTAAGGCTGAAGAACAACTAAGCTGCAGGTGCTGATGGCCTGCCTGCCGAGTTGTTTAAGACCGGAGGCGATGAGCTGCTCGCCTGCATGCACCAGCTCATAAGCAGAATATGGTCGGATGAAAGCATGCCTGATGATTGAAGGCTCAGTGTTCTCTGTCCTGTACATAAAAAAGGAGACCCCACAATTTGCGCCAACTACCGTGGAATAAGTCTCCTGAGCATCGCATATAAGGTTCTATCGAGCGTACTGTGTGAAAGGTTGAAGCCTATGCTCAGCAACCTGATTGGACCTTATCAGTGTGGCTTCAGACCTGCTAAATCCACCATCGACCAGATTTTCACACTGCGCCAAATCCTGGAGAAGACCCAAGAAAAACAGATCGACACACACCACCTATTTGTTGATAATAAAGCCGCTTTCGACAGTACGGTAAGGCATCACCTCTACGCAACAATGTCTGAGTTCGGTATTTCTGCAAAGCTCATTCGACTTTGTAGAATGACACTGCATAACTCCCGTTGTGCAGTGAAAATTGGGAAGGACCACTCCGCACCGTTTAGTACCGAACTATGTTTCAGACAAGGTGATTCGTTATCGTGCGACTTCTTCAATCTTATTATGAAGAAAATAATACGAGCTGCTGATCTACGACATAATGGTACTATCTTCAACAAAAGTGTCATGCTGTTAACGTATGCCGGCGATATTGACATAATGGGCATGAACACGCGAGCACTCAGTGCAGCATTCTCAGAGTTGGAAAGAGAGTCGTGTCGGATGGGTCTTACGGTGAACGAGGGCAAGACGAAGTATCTAGTGTCAACAAACAAAGAGTCCCGGCGTCTTGGACGTCACGTCATTGTTGACAACTATGCTTTTGAAGTAGTAAGGGACTTTGTCTATCTTGGATAATGCGAAGGATCACTCTTGCAAACAGGTGCTACTTTGGGCTAAGTAAGCAATTGGGAAGTCGGGCCCTCTCTCGAAGAACGAAAACTACACTCTGCAAGTCTCTCATCATACCTGTCCTAACATATGGCGCTGAAGCCTGGACAATTTCCGCCTCGGATGAGCGCATGCTTGGAGTTTTCGAGATAAAAGTCCTACGCAAGATCTTTGGATCTATTTGCGTTGGTGGCGAGTATCGGCATACAGCTCATGGTACAACCATGAGCTGTATGCCGATATTGACAAAGTAAAGCGCTTCAAAATCCAGCGGCTGCGCTGGCTAGGTCATGTCGAGCGAATGGAAGAACACGCTCCAGCTAAGAAGGTGTTATATTCGGAACCCGCTGGAGGACGACGCAGAAGAGGAAGACCTAACCTGCGGTGGAAGGACCAAGCACTGGAGAACCTGACGGCGCTGTGAATTTCTAACTGGCGCCAGCTAGCAAAGACCATAGATGGCTGGCGAAGCATGTTATTTTCGACCTAAATCGATACTCGGTTGTTATGGCCACATAAGTTAGTAAGTAAGTAAGCAAGCTGCCTTCCAAACATGGAAGAAAATGGACGGCATAAAATGACCCAATTTTAATACAGTAAAACTTTTTAAATCTACCAAATTGTACTTACTATACCTTATTCCTATGGTATTGATATATTTGTCTTCATATATTTCTCGAATATTTGTATTCCTTTTAATTGCCTCATAATTATATAGTATAATTTAATTAACTGTAATATAATATTATATTTACACGCAGCATTTCGGATGAGAATACCACAGTTTTGGTAAGAAAAGTAGGCAAAGGATTTTTAATGATGATTACACTAGTTTACAGACATTGCGATTGATAATATTTGGCAGAGAATATAGAGTCGAAAATTTATCAAGTAGAATACTTTTCGATATTTTCCAAAATTTCCGTATTTTTAAACTTAATTGATGGACTTGTCCTTAAGGATTACTTTTCAGCACTCTCATTTGTGTTTTATCCTAGATAATCTTGGCAAAAAAAGTAGCAACACGGTGAAAATTATTATGCAATGTAGTATGGCTGAAAATACATAAAAATACAGCGATTCGAACCTAGATAATTATATTCAAAAGATTAATATAAAAGTTAATTGAAATTTAATTCCTATATTTTTACTCAAATACCTATAATTGAATATATTGTATTTTCCAAAAGATTTTGATAAACGCATAATAAATTTGACCAGAGTTTGGTCTGCCCTCGGCGGGTCCGACCGAGTTATACCCTGCACACCAAGAGGTATATACTTAAGCACTTAACGCTTAAATGTGTGTGCCAATAAACCACGCTTAAATAACATATGTATATAAATACATACGTGGTGCCGTGGCTCAGTGGTTAGTGTGTTGGCCTTCTGATCTGTAGGTCGTGGTTCAATTCCCGGCTCATGCATAACAAACTTAATATCGAAAAGATTTGTCTTTCGAACGGTACCCGACAGGTAAGCAATTGGCAATTCTTCCGACAGTAACAACTTCCCATGAAAAAGCTTCTAAAAGAACTCTGCGACAAAGCTCACAAAAAGTGATGTCGCAAGGGTTCTGCCGTTCGGAACCGGCTTAAATAAGTAATACTGTCCAAAATCTAACACGCACAACAGTAATTGAAGAGAAGCTCGACCAATGAGCCCTTGGGGGCTTTAAGTGCCACATATTTATTTTTTTATATAAATACATAATATAAACGGTAAAAATGACAATGTATTATTAATGATATATTAATGTAAAATATTGAGGAACAACAAATTCAACATATTTTTAATGCCGAGGTTGGTAACTTTGACTGCTTCAAGTAGGTGTATGACCGATCATCGCTTTTATCAATCCCAACCGTAATCATGGACCATAGGTAACTCATTCTACATTTCGTTTAAATAACTGAATATTTATTCAATTTATTGCCCAGGTGACAAACAGATGGACAGACGGGGGGACAGATGTCAATAAATTGAATATTTAGGCGACATTGATCAAAAACATATATAATTTGGGAACTTCCTTTAAGTGGTTACAAACATCTGACTGAAATTTTATTATAATTATTATTATTAAGGCTAAATAAATAAATTTTATTATTAAGGCTATGAGCACGGCGACCTGAAGATTTTTTGTGCAGCCTTATTCCCTAACTAGCAGATCTCAAGACTATTTATAAATCTTGTCACTTCTGTGAAATTGATTTTAATTAGGTCCCTGGGAACTATACGTCTAGCCACAGCTGGGTAATTGCAAAAAACGCGTTCTGCTGTTTCCTGCTCTTCAAGACAGAGTCGACAGAGATCGTTGTTTACCACACCCATTTTCATCATGTGATACTGAACTACCTATTAGTAATTCAGTGTACAGCTTGCTGTCTTTTCTGCTGAGGTTCAAGATAATATCTACCTTAATATGTTCAGGGTCAATGAATCTTTTCGACTGCCGCATGCCTGTTTGGGCTCTCCAGTATTCGGTTAGACTACTATTTTCCTTTTCACATAATAAGTTGTTCATGAAGCTACTGTTTACCCCGCAGAAGGGTTCTGGGCCAGTAAATCTGCCATTTCATTTCCTGCATGCCCCTCGTGTCCCGGTACCCATATTAGAGTCACAGAGTTCCTCTTTGCTAAGGTAATGAGGAGTTCTAAGCATTCTCAAACCAACTTAGATTGGGACGAGAAATTCATTAGCGATTCTAGAGCTGTCTGACTGTCAAATAGAATGCATATTTTGGTTCCTCGATTGCTCCTACGTAGACATTCTCTGAGAGATAGCTCCGCCTGAAAAATGGAAGCTATTTTTCTCATTGCAATTGCCTTCCGGAAATTTGCCAATACAATTCCCGCTCCAGCACTGCCATCTTCCATTTTGGACCCATCAGTGTACCATAGCTGTGAGCCCTGTTCTAGAAATATTTCGTTGTTTCTTCACGCTAAGCGATCGCGAATGATCACTTCGAAGAGTTTGGAGAATATAAATTTTTTATCCATCCTGTCAAAGACCGTGAGGCCCGGTGAATTCCAGACTACGTCTAATTATTTCAGGTGAATATAGTTCGGAAGCCTTATGTCTGCACTGGCTCCTGTCCTCTTAACCACGAGGTGTAGAGGATTGAGATCTGTGATTATTCCTAAAGCTGCTGTGGGGCTAGTTCTCATTGCTTCCGTTACAGGCTATTCAATGAATCATGTTAAGGATCATCTGAGTCCCAATTTGATTTACCTTCGGGTACCATGCCAGAGACGCATAGGTGATCATTGGTACTATTATAGTTTTGTAAAACCACGCCATCATTTTAGGTCGTAGTCCCCATGTTTTACCACACAGCCTTTGGCAAGCGAAGGTAGCCCTCAGGGCTTTGTTCGTGATGTATGATAAATGGTTGTTCCAAGTAAGAGTTTTATCCAGGATTACTCCCAAATATTTCATCTCCTCAGAGACTATTAGATCTGTTTCACCTAACTTCAGGATCCCTAAATTCAACTTCCTCCTCTTTGTGAAGGGTACCAGCGTCGTTTTGCTAGGGTTTATCGAAAGTTCTTTCTCTTGACATCAGTCTTGTGTGATGTCAAGAGCTAGTTGCATGCGCTCAGTTATGGTAGAGTCAAATTTGCCTATAACCATAATTATTAAGTCATCTGCAAAGCCCTGAACTTCGTATCCGAGATCATCGAGAGTTTGTAAAAGCTCGTCAATGACCAATAACCATAGGAGCGGCGATAAAAAGCCTCCTTAAGGACAACCCTTGGTTGACTTGACAATTAATTTTTCTGTTTCCATTTCGTAAATTAATGGCCTGTTTTTCAGCATATTAAGAACCCATGTTATGATCAGTTATGAATTTGCTTCCTGACAATACCTTCCTCAATAGACCTGAAAGTAACATTATCAAAAGCTCCTGTAATGTCAACCTATATACAAAGAGCTATTTCTTTACCCTTTAATGACAGTTCGATTTTACTCGTTACGCAATGTATTGCAGTCTCAGTCGACTTGCCTGACTAGTAGCATATTGTTCAGTATAGAGTGGTGTATCTTTTAGATAAAGTTCTCTGATGTACTGGTCTAAAATTTTTTCCATTGCTTTTAGCAGGACTGATGTTAGGCATATGGGCCGAAAGGATTTGGGCGTGTGATCCGCCTTTTTCCCTGCTTTCGGGATGAAAGCGACCCTTGCTTTTGTCCATGATTTAGGCACTGCACCTAATTTCAGGCTTTTCCCGAAAATTTTTTTAAGAATTGGTGCTAATACATTGCCGGAGAAGGCAAGGTTTAATATCATCAACACCAGGAGATTTAAATGGATTGAATGTGGAGATTGCCCATTTAGTTTTATTGACGGTAAAAACTTTACGAGCCAGTGATAGTGACCTGCGTGTAGCCATCAAAAAACTGATATTTTCGATGCTTTCACTGTCCTCATCACAGGTGGCGCGGCCTGGAAAGTGAGTGTTCAGCAGTAACTGTCCCGTTTCTTTCAGACTTCCCGTATAATTTCCGTATGCCTTATTAAATGTAGAAAGGCCAAGTAATCTTTTTTGAGCGATTTCTGGAGTCTGGTAGCTACTGGGAGCGCCTCGATCTCCTCGCAAACCTTTTCCATGAATCTCTCTTAGATTCTCTCAGTTTACTATTGTATGCCGTTAAGGTACATTAATAGGATACCCAGTCCCCACTGGACTTGGCTCTATTGAAAAGCTGACATGCTTTCTTCCGCAACTTGCTCATAATTTTAAAGATGTCTTCAATTTCCCCTTTTAGGTCAAAGCGTATGTAACGATGATCCGACAAGGAGACTTCATCTAACACCCTCCAGTTAGAAATGTTATTAAATATAAATGCAATGGTTAGAGTGGGATCTAGCACCTCCCCCTGATTGCATTTACGAAAGTTGGTTCATTTCCCCTATTTAACACCACAACGTTGTTAGTAGTAATGAAATGAAAAAGTGACTCACCTCGAGTGTTTGTGTCTGTGCTTCCCCATGCCGTATAATGTGCATTTGAGTCGCAACACATCACCCATTGAAGATTTCTAGTGAGGCAGTAGCCATGAGCTACTGAGATACTGCCTCCTCTGCATTGTCACCAGGAAGGTACATGGAGGCCGGTACAATTGTTCTTCGTCCACTGGGCACTTCTGCCTGTACAGCCACCAGATCACGTTGTAAGAGCTCTGAAATTGAAAGAAATTGAATATTTTTGTTGATGAGTAACGCTGCCCTTGGTCGGTCAGCATTTCCGTCGTAGATCAACTTATATGTTTTTGTCTACAGACCATTTATTTTTCCATTTGCGGCCAATGGTTCTGAGATGGCAACAAAGTCCAGACAATTTTGTTCCACCATGGCACTGAGTCTATATGAGGCTGCTATTGCCCGGTGGAGATTTATTTGGAGACATTTGAGCTGCCTCCAATTGCCAGTTTGGCATTCGAGGTGGAGTCTGGAACATTACTTCCCAGACTGGCACTTCGGACTTAACCACCTTTCGTGCTTCGCAAGGTTTCCCTGGCCTCCGGATCCTTGTGTTCCCATTTCCTGAGCCGACCAGAGAGCAGAGATGGTTTTGGACGCCGGGCACTGGTGCCTTTCTCTGCTATCGGTGTTGGCTTTGCGGTGGTGGAAACCGGTCTCGACTTTTAGCAATTTGCTTGCGCACGAGCCGCCGCCGAGGTCGAACGTTGCTCTTCAGCAACAGTCTTGATTTTAGCCCTGTTATCCTTAAGTCTGGGTCTTAGCTGGGCACTGTCAAAGCATTAAAAGTTTTTGTTGCCCAGCTTTTCGACAACTTCCGAAGACTGTGGGTTCAGGGCCATCGCTAGCTCGAAAATGTCACCTTTTGTGAAGCCTGTTTAGACCCTCCATTCGCTAACACAAATGTCCGAGTTCTGTGAATCAATCTGCCCCAGAATTCGGTCATTTTGCCACTATACTAAGCCAGGGAAGTATCCGACAAAGATTTTGGCAACCTTTAAATCGGCTCCCTCCCATGCCTTCAGGGCTGGTAGCATCTCTTCCAGACAGGCCTCAGTTTCGCCGTCCAGACAGTTAATAGTTAACCATCCGGGCTTAAAACCATTAAGGTGAGGCTTCACCGCGCCACCGCGGGACTCGTAGACCCTGTCGATGATGCATTTCTGCACCTTGCCAATTTCCTCAGTGGACCATATGCGCTCCGGGAAATTGTTTGGGATAACCCCGACCTCTTTAGAGCAGACAGCTTCATCCATAGTTGGCTTCGAACAGGGAACGCCCTCAGGTGCAATGTGTGGAGCCACTCCTTTAGAAGCTACCGCTTCCACCGCCGCCATATCCCCGTAGGCTGGCACAGTGGACGCACAGTGTTGATGGTCTATCAACCCTACCCTCAGGTGTGGATTGCTTTGTCGGCTTGGAGCTCGATGTCGGAGTGGAACCATCCGATCGGGATCTTTTCGGGGTCGTCTGTACGTCGCTGTTCGCAATGACTCCAGCAGGCTTTACCGCCAAGGACCTTGCTGTTTCCAGCAGTATGCCCTAGGCAAGTAAAGCCTTCAGCCTCATGCGACAGCCCCGGACAGCTTCACCCTGTTGGTTTTGGAGTTCTCCTTTAGGAGAACGCGTTCCTCCTCAGGAGTGATGTGAGGTCCAGCCGACTCCTGGCTAAGTTGGTCGTCCATCTTTTCAAGACTGTCGGAAGAAGGGCCGCATGCCCCCTCCGACTGGTCTTGGTTAATGTTCTCAGTGGATATGGGACCTGGTGCCCCCTCCAGCTGATCCTAGACTGTAATTTCAGTGACGTTTGGACCAAGTGCCCCCTCGTTCACTGAAATTTTTAGGCTTTTACCCTCGTTTTGCACCTTTGAAGGTGTGCAGTCCATATTATTTGTTTTCAAATTTAGAATTCGTAGGGTCTGATATATGATCGAAACTTGCATTTTGGTCACCCAAGGCTGCCCCCAATGGGAAGGCAAATTGAAACCGTAGCTTCGCCAGACCTTGTACGGATATCGCTATTATGCTTGACTCTACCCCATCAAGCAAGTTCGCAGGCATAGCTGTTCCACCGCGATTTTAGGGGGTTATTTTAGGTCAGTTATGAGTCGCTCCATGCCACAGACTGTCAAGACTAGGCCTTATTAGTCTGTAGCATGAGCAGACTCTGCCTTGGGGGTTTTCCTTCTCCCCCGCACGACTATTCGGCAACCCAAATCCAGCAGAGGCATGACCGTACTGAAAATGAGCTATTGGTCAGAAATAATAGCCGCACTGCCCCTAAGGGTAGACCAATGTGCTAGTGTCTAAGCTGGTGACCTGTATACCCCCCGAGGCGCTATAAAAGCCATTCGGACTGCTAGCAAGCCCTTAACGACTGACCAGGAATCGTAATAAACTACTTTCAACCTGTGCATTGTAGGTCGTACTTAGTTTACGTGCTGGACTATTGCACAGTTTTTCATATGCCATGTTCCAGCTCATATTAAGCCCCTACACCACGACAAGTTTACTACCTGAGAAGGGAAATGAAAAGGTACATACTTATGCCATGAGCTTGTGCAGGGTATAAAAAAGATGGAAACTCAAAAATAATTTCTGTAGTTGATAAACAAATTTAATTATAAATGAATGCCAGCTGAGGTATGCCAACAACCAGGTACTATTGCAGCAACTAATTGTATTTAATGCCGTACTAAATTCAGTAATTCAGAATCAAAATTACGATAATTTTGCAAAACCTAATATTTCTTTCACTTTTTGAATTTTTGACTGTATGTTAAATAGCATCAGTCAGAAGTGTTCTTACTATCGTAAGGTTGAATTGCGTATATTTGTTTTCTTGTTTAAAATGTTCTTTTACGTAGACTGCAGAAAGATCGAGCCGAAAAAGAGAGGCTGGTGCATTTACGCAGGGAGGAATACCTTCAAAGGTAGCAGTTTCGCGGACAACGGTGAACAAGGTAATTAGTTATTTAGATTTCGCAATACCGGAATATGAAATATTTATTTATAAGCAATATTTGTATTTTTTTTAACAGTGAAAAGAAGTTCATCAACACTTTGACCATATATCAGTAAATAGAAGAGAAGAACAACGAGGACGCTTGACTAAAATTCTAAAATTCTAAAATAAAATATTTTATCATTACACGTCGTCCAGCCTATTTGCAATACTAAAAAAATGAAATTGTAAAAATTGGAAGAATTGAATTTTTCATACTAAATTACTGAATAGTTACTTTTACTTGGAATTAAAAAAAAAAATGTTTATGTATTGTGATTAGCCGCTATTTTTTATTAATATTTTCATTATGATTACACAAACAAAATAGGTTTTAATGGCGAGAGAAGTAAGTAGATAACTTGAAATGTACAGAGTTTGGGTTTTTCTACGACTTTACTACAAAAGCAAAGGAGTACTCTGTTCGATCGTTACTACGCATGAATGTTCCAGCATAACTATTCGATTTTACAGATTTCACATGTTTCATTTGTCCAAATTCAAAGATTCTTGGAAAATAAATATTTCAGCTTAAAGTAGAAAAACTAAATGTTCAAGTGTATTTTTTACTTCAGCTAATTTTTGAATTTATTTTAAAGCTTTAAATATGTTGGCATGTCAATATATGTTGTACCTCCTTTGTATGTAAATACTGCCTTTATAAATAAAGTGTCGGCATATTTTGATTGCATATTTTGATGTTTTACATGTGAAAGTAATTCTTTTTCTCATTTGTGAAACATAAAAATCTCATATATATATATATATATATATATATATATATATATATATATATATATATATATATATATATATATATATATATGTACATATATATATATATATATATATATATATATATATATGTACATATATATATATATATATATATATATATATATATACATATATATATATATATATATATACATATATATATATATATATATATATATATATATATATATATATATATATAAGCACGAAGTAGGATGTAGAGTTTTGATCAGCAAGAGACTAGGACACCTTGTCTTACATTTCACGCTTGTGAACGAACGGCTGGCCACAATCCACATCAGTGCAAAATTCTTTAACATCAGCCTTTTCGACTTGAATGTCAGGGTAGGCAGGAAAGATACCACGGCGCACGTTGGACACATATATCCCACTCCATAAGTACTGCTCCCAAGGATGTAATCGGTTACTACCGGCCTCTGAGGTCGACGCTACCGTATGTGTAGCGACAAGAATGAGACTGGAAAATTCTTCGAAAAGATCAAGCTCCTGAGTGGCGGTTTAAAATTACGGAGCCTCTTCTTGTCGTGACGGAAATGGGAATCTGGTTACGGATGTCCAGAGGGTACTGAGCCTATGGAGGGAACACTTCTCCACGTTAATGAATGGCGATGCTACGAACAATTCGCCATTGGAGAAGATTGCCCGATAACCCCAATTACAGATGATGGTGTTGATGTTCCACCACCCGACTATGATGAAGTTGAAACAGCCAATTTAAGGCTGAAGAACAACAACGGTGCAGGTGCTTAAGACCGGAGGCGATGAACTGCTCGCCTGCATGCACCAACTCATAAGCAGAATATGGTCGGATGAAAGCATTCCTGATGATTGGAGGCCCAGTGTTCTCTGTCCCGTACATAAAAAGGAGACCCCACAATTTGCGCCAACTACCGTGGAATAAGTCTCCTGAGCATCGCATATAAGGTTCTATCGAGCGTACTGTGTGAAAGGTTGAAGCCTATGCTCAGCAACCTGATTGGACCTTATCAGTGTGGCTTCAGACCTGCTAAATCCACCATCGACCAGATTTTCACACTGCGCCAAATCCTGGAGAAGACCCAAGAAAAACAGATCGACACACACCATCTATTTGTTGATAATAAAGCCGCTTTCGACAGTACGGTAAGGCATCACCTCTACGCAACAATGTCTGAGTTCGGTATTTCTGCAAAGCTCATTCGACTTTGTAGAATGACACTGCATAACTCCCGTTGTGCAGTGAAAATTGGGAAGGACCACTCCGCACCGTTTAGTACCGAACTGTGTTTCAGACAAGGTGATTCGTTATCGTGCGACTTCTTCAATCTTATTATGAAGAAAATAATACGAGCTGCTGATCTACGACATAATGGTACTATCTTCAACAAAAGTGTCATGCTGTTAACGTATGCCGGCGATATTGACATAATGGGCATGAACACGCGAGCACTCAGTGCAGCATTCTCAGAGTTGGAAACAGAGTCGCGTCAAATGGGTGTTACGGTGAACGAGGGTAAGACGAAGTATCTAGTGTCAACAAACAAAGAGTCCCGGCGTCTTTGACAGCGCGAGTTACAATAAAACGGTCCCCGCCAATGTAAAAATCAAACTTGAAATATATTGCGAGGACGTTGAACTCACGGCTGCAAAACTAAAGTATCGAAAATCTTCAGGACTGGATCAGAAATGTAATGAAATGATAAAATATGGCAACGAACCACTATTCAAAGAGATTTCAAAGCTTTTCAACAAAATTCTCCAATACAGAATAATGCAAACAGCTTGGAAAAAGAGCATATCTATTCCAGTATTCAAAAAAGGAGATAGAAAAGTTCCGGGCTACTATAGAGGCATAACACTTCTTAGCGCTATGCTTAAATTATTCACTAAAATCCTGGCTCGGTACATATTTGTCACTGGTATATCTGAGAAACAACAGGGTTTCGGACGAAACAGATAAACCGTCGACGCAATTTTTATAATACGCCTAATCGCAGAAAATCTAGCGAATTTGAAAAACCTGCTTTTCTATGTTTTGTCGACTTGACTAAAGCATTCGACAGAGTTGTACTAACTGATGTTATTAGAATTCTGCAAAAGAGAGGGATTAACGACGATATTATATAAATAATAAGATATCTTAATACGAACAATAAAGCATGTATCAAAGTAAAAAACAATATCTCAATGGATCTCCCTGTTGCAGCAGGCAAGGGTATAGTCTGAGTCATATTCTTTTCAATGTTATAAGAGACGAAATTATATCAGATGTAAGAGGAGCAGGACGAGCTTACAAACTAGGACACGAGGTTAAAATTATATGTTATGCTGACGATGCCGTTCTCATATCTGACAACGAAGATGATCTACAGCGGTTGCAGTACGCCTTTGAAAAACCAGCAGAGAAGTACAATATGAGAATATCTACATCAAAAACCAAGGCTTTAACAATATCAAGAAACCACGTACGATGCAAGTTGGCGGTTTATGGAAAAAGCATTGAGCAACTTATGGAATTTAATTACTTGAGAACTATTATAACATCGCAGAAAGATCTTAAAAATGAAGTTAAATGATAAAATCATCGCGCATACCTAGTTGTTTGAGAGATGTGATATGGAGAAATAAATACAAGATCATAAAGGCGAAGATGCGCATCTTCAAGACATGTGTCAGACCCGTTATAACATATGCGACTGAAACAAGAGCTGACACGAAATGCACTGAGCATACTGCATTAAGATTAAAATACAAATTTTACGATCTATAACGATGGGATCACATGCGGAACGATGACATCAGACAAATATGCTAAGTGCAAGATGTTGTGAAGTGGACCCGAAAACTACGAAAAGACGGGAAAACTCATGTACTTAGAATGCCTAAAAACAGACTGGCTAAGATCGCAATGATGGGCAATCCAACAACAACAAGACCACAAAAAAGATGGCAGGAATGCTGGACATCCACATCAAATGAAGATTGAATATTCAATTAATTGCTATAAGTGTTGATATAAGTATATCCAAGTGTATATGTGTATGTATATGTTATAGGTACTGTACTGATACTGTATTTGTGTAAATATTCATGCTACTGTTGTTTAAAACAGGAAATTATCTTAAATAAAAGAAGAAGAAGAAGTATCTTAAGTCCTTCAGACAAATACATACGAGTATATCAATAAAAATATATAATAAAAATAATTTGTAAAATATAAATAGAAATAATTAAATAAATAAATGAATTAGTTATAGAGTATAGGCAAATGTAACTATATATCGATACCTATATGTAACTATATAGCGATACCTAAATGTTGAAAGGCACTGACATTTCTTTTTCTGATATCAGTTCTATATCCTTTAGATAAGTCTTAATATGACTTTAATTAAGTGAATTCGTAACTCTCATTTACTTACTTGAATCACGTGAATTTCAACTTACTCTTCAAATTTCGAACTCTATTTGTCGCACCTTTCCACAATTAGGTAACGATGTGTTCATTATAATATACTTATAACCTAATATTAAGTCCTTCAGACAAATATAGTATAGTGTTAGGACCATGTCGGTGGCAGCAACCTTAACGTGGTGACTTGGCTTACCCATTATCAATAAAATTACTCATAAAAGGTAATAAAATAGCTTTATTGATAGTGGAACTAATAGCTGCCTCATTAAATTTTCACAAAAATTCCTTTGCATATTTAATTTTAATATTAATTTCCTGTTATTATTAATGTCGTTCATATTCAGAAGTAAAGGAACAAGTCATAAAGGGGAATAAGTTCACAAAAAAGAACACCACGATTTTGACAGTTCTTTATCATGATGGTAGTATTACGTGGTGTAATAATGAATGGTGCCGTAGCTCAGTTCGCCTTCTGATCTGTAGGTCGTGGTTCAATACCCGGCTGATGCATAACAAATTTAATATCGAAAAGATTTTTCTTTCGAACGGTACCCACCTGTCGGCAAGCAATTGGCAATTCTTCCGACAGTAACAACTTGCCATGAAAACGTTTCTAAAAAAAACTCTGTGACAAAACTCAGAAAAAGTGATGTCACAAGTGTTCTGCCGTTCGGAACCGGCTAAAATAAGTAGGTCCATTCTAATACTGTCCCTTTGGGGCTTTAAGTGCCACATATTTATTTTTTATAGTAATGAAGGTAGAGCAATCGTAAACGATTTCTCTTGGCTGTGCCATAAAATGAACTATTCTTCTAACATTGTATTTGTATTTTAATAGGGAGCATCTATCTATAATCGAAAGCAAAAATACATGTGTACTCCATAAAGCATTTGCAACATTTTGAAAAATAAAAATTGGAAAATTGCTTATTAGTAGTTAGGAAAAGTCGGTTCTGGAACAGAGCTGTAGAGGTTCAATGACGTCATCGGTGTGTGTCTAGAATATGTTATTGTTGTTGGTGTGTGTGTTGGGTAAGATCTTAAAGCTTTACATCAATGGTTTGATGTAAAGCTTTAATTGTGGTTTGGTCATGGGGTTAAAATTGATGAGAAGCGTTGATAAGAACTTGATGTCGAGGATATAAATAATGGTGTGTTGAGTCAGCAAGCTTTAATTGGAGTTGAGCTTTAACGATGGCGGTTGAAAGATCATAAACGCATAAAATGTATGTCAAATATTCAAATAATATCAATGTATTCAATAATACATTTGAGGGTAGAGAAATAAAAAAAAACAAAAGGGGTTAAAAAATGCGCTTTAGCTAAGTTAAGCATAGATAATTATAAAAAATGTTTAGAATAAACATTTTTTATAGATTGTAAGATGTATTTTTTAAAATTTAAAGTCCATACATTATATACACGACAGTGGGCAAAAGTAGTATTAAGCAATAATGATGATAAGGTATATGTTAGAGAAGATGGAATACATACTTATGCTTGGGGTCACTTTAGAATAAGTGATAGGAATTAATAATGCCTATGTATATACGTATGTAAATAAGGGGAAAATATGTAAATGTGATTTAAATATACTTACTGAAATAAAATAAAAATAACAATTAAAATGTTTTCTTTCATTTCTATAAATAATTATAATTAATTAGCAAAAGAAAATATTGCGCTGATATTGCGGTTGACCTGTGATAAGAATGTTCTAATGATATGAGAAAAAATCTATTGTTGAATATATGCCAGAGGAATAAATATTGTATTGCTATTGCGATTGACCTGTGATAACAATGTTCTAATAATATGAGAAAAAATCGATTGGTTAATAATTGCCTGGGGAATAAATATTGTATTGCTATTGCAGTTAAATTGTGATAAGAATGATGCAAAAATTAATTGAGTGTGTGAAAAATTATATTAGTAAATGTTTGATTGGGGAATAAATGTTGTATTGTCATTGTGGTTGAGATGATAAGAATGTTGTGATAATAATAATTTCATGAGAAAATATTATTTAGCAACACTTGACTGATGAATATGAATCGGTTTAACGCATATAAAAAGCCTGACGGATTGAGAGACTCTATTAAACATAATTTTAAACTTAAAAAGGTAAGTCCATTTATATTATTTTAGAGAATTAATTTTGCTTACTTTCAGAATTAAAACAATGACCCCAACAACACGATTTCTTAAAATTAGAGAGGAGTTTTGTAGTAAGAACTATAAATTGTCTTTAGGCATCAACAAGATGCTTAGAGATAAATTATTTGAGGTGCTGGAAATGAAGGTCTCAAACACCAAATATGGAAAAAGATTAGTTTGTGATCTGGAAGATCACAACCTCTTCCTACTGGAGAGGTTTACAAACCTCTCCGAAGAATCTTTAGATAATATAAATGATCCCTTCAATGAGGGATCGTAAAGAGATCATTGGAGGGAACGGAGATCTGGATTTCTCTCCAGAGTCATAATGATGAGGACCACGAAGGGGAGACAATTGTTCTCCCCAATGACGACAATGATGATATCCAGTACGGCGAATTAATATAATAATTTGTATTTATATTTAAATTATATTTAAATAAAATATATTCATTTTTTTATATTTATTTAATTTAAATAAAATATTAAATATTAAATATTATTCCTAACCTAAATAAAAATAAATGTTTATTTAGGTTAGGAAAAAAATACATTTTTAATTAAATTAAAAAAATTAAAAATTAAAGAAACAATTTTTTTTAAATATAAGAAAATAAAAAATTAGAGAAAAAGAAAAATATAGGAAAACAAAACGATTTTAAAAAATGACCTTACAGTCGGTTGCTTCTGCTGTTAATGACGACGGCACTCTGTTGGCGTAATGTGTGGCTCGATTCACTATTGGCGTTGATGTTGAGCTAATTGTTATGATTGTTGCTGTTATTATACTATCGATATCGATGTTACTATGTTGCTAAAGCTTGTTATGCCTAGATATTGGTAGTACTGGATAACTGAAGGTGGTGTTCCTTATAAATTAGTCGATGTCGTAGTTTCCCTTTAACAGGGTTATCTTTTTGATTGAGTTGACTGTTCGTATGGTGACGTCATAAACGAAAAGAAAATTAACCAAAAAGGGCAAATAAATTTTTATAATTAATGCATTTGTATAGTACGCGGTTACTTAAAACAATTTTGATTGAAATGATAAATGAAGTGTGCGGTGGTGAGTTGTAATAACGATAGTTCCGACAAATCGTTATTAAAGAACTATTTTTCCTTTCCGTGTGATGTGAGTTTGGCAAAAAAATGTATTATTTTCTGTGCTTTCAACCACAAATATAGTGTGATTTCCAAAGACCATTTTATAAATGATGATTTTATAAACCTCAAGCAATATGAAATGGGTAAATTTTATTTATTTTATTTGCACAGCATTCGCATTTCTAAAATGTTCCTAATTTTCCAGGCTTTGCGTCGAAACTTAAATTGAAGCGTGGGGTTGTGCCAACAGTCTGTCGGGGACAGAGAGTTCAGCGAAGAGAAAATGAGCACATCGTTACTATGTTGTTGCATCAACTCGAAGAGGTGGAAGAATTACGAAAGGCAGTGTAAGTAAATCGCACAGTTAACTAATAAATATATAAATATATATTGTATTTGTTTATTTCAAACATAGTAAATCGTTAAGGAATGAAAATTTGCTCCTGCGCAGACTTCAGAAAAAGCATTCCGAAAAGGGTACCGCCTTGAAGCTCTCCTTTAAAAAGACGGAAAGGAAGTATGCATATAACATACAAGTTTTAAAACGGAGTTTTGCTAAACTTGCCCAAGAAAGTAAAAAAATGCATAAAAAATAATTGTAATATTAAGGTAAAGAAATTGTTCTTCCGGGCAAGGATGTTCTTCAAGATTTGAAAACTAAACAAAGAAATTGAAGAAGTCGCTGACAAGAAAAATGAAAATTCACTGAAATAGTAACTTAGTTTTTATTAATTAATTTATTTTAGAATTAAAAAGTCTTCATTAATACTTTTTTTAATTATTGATATAATTATTTAATTCTTTTTGAATATTCATACATGTATACATATGTGCACAATAAAACTTGTAATGAAAATACGAAACCACTTCGCCTTTACTTACATATTTTCGTCCACAGCTTTTCCACTTAGGCAACTTCTGGTTACTTGTGGTTACATATTTTTTTGGCGGTATTTACTTGTTTTTTTTCTAATATTTTCCATAATAAAGTAATGAATATTACTTATTTTACAATTGTATATAAATGCTCGCAGTTTTATTTAGCTTTTGTATGTGATTTTGACACTTCTTATTTGCCTACTATTCGTTCTTTATCGTTTATGACATCACAGGGCGCAATCTTTATTTCTATCATTCTTGATAACAGCTCCTCTGAAAGCGTTAATTGATATAGCCAAAGTATTGAACCCTAACGTAGCGCATATTAAAGTTCATCCTAAGGATTAAAAAAATGATTATTCTTCATATAAAGGTGGACAGAAACTATTTAAATCTAAAATTCCTTGACTGGATGATAACAAGAAAATTACTACAAGCACACCAAAGAGAGTATCATCACATAGATCTAATAATATTAATGCTTCTACTGATTATGTTTTTTATTCAAATATGTTTGTTGATACTCTTGTTGATAATATTAATGAGAGTAGTCCAGTATTTAGTGCTGATGACCTGCCTGCCGAGTTGTTTAAAACCGGAGGCGATGTGCTGCTCGGCTGCATGCATCGGCTCATAAGCAGAATATGGTCGGATGAAAGCATGCCTGATGATTGGAGACTTAGTGTTCTCTGTCCTGTACATAAAAAAGGAGATCCCACAATTTGCGCCAACTACCGTGGAATAAGTCTCCTGAGCATCGCATACAAGGTTCTATCGAGCGTACTGTGTGAAAGGTTGAAGCCTATGCTCAGCAACCTGATTGGACCTTATCAGTGTGGCTTCAGACCTGGTAAATCCACCATCGACCAGATTTTCACACTGCGCCAAATCCTGGAGAAGACCCAAGAAAAACAGATCGACACACACCACCTATTTGTTGATTATAAAGCCACTTTCGACAGTCCGGTAAGGGATTACCTCTACGCAACAATGTCTGAGTTCGGTATTCCTGCAAAGCTCATTCGACTTTGTAGAATGACACTGCATAACTCCCGTTGTGCAGTGAAAATTGGGAAGGACCTCTCCGCACCGTTTAATACCGAACGGGGTTTCAGACAAGGTGATTCTTCAATCTTATTATGGAGAAAATAATACGATGCTGATCTACGACATAATGGCACTATCTTCAACAAAAGTATCATGCTGTTAGCGTATGCCGATGATATTGACATAATCGGCATGAACACGCGAGCAGTCAGTGCAGCGTTCTCAGAGTTGGAAAGAGAGTCGCGTCGGATGGGTCTCACGGTGAACGAGGGCAAAACGAAGTATCTAGTGTCAACAAACAAAGAGTCCCGGCGTCTTGGACAGCACGTCACTGTTGACAACTACGCTTTTGAAGTAGTAAGGGACTTTGTCTATCTTGGAACCAGCATTAACAGCAGTAATGACGTCAGCTTGGAGATCATGCGTAGGATAACTCTTGCTAACAGGTGTTACTTTGGGCTGAGTAAGCAATTGAGAAGTCGAGCGCTCTCTCCAAGAACGAAAACTACACTCTACAAGTCTCTCATCATGCCTGTCCTAACATATGGCGCTGAAGCCTGGACAATTTCCACCTCGGATGAGCGAATGCTTGGAGTTTTCGAGAGAAAAGTCCTACGCAAGATCTTTGGACCTATTTGCGTTGGTGGCGAGTACCAAATATGGTACAACCGTGAGCTGTACGAGCTGTATGCCGATATTGACATAGTAAAGCCCATCAAAATCCAGCGGCTGCGCTGGCTAGGTCATGTCGAGCGAATGGAAGAACACGCTCCAGCTAAGAAGGTGTTATATTCGGAACCCGCTGGAGGACGACGCAGAAGAGGAAGACCTAACCGCCGATGGAAAGACCAAGTACTGGAGAACCTGACGGCGCTTGGAATTTCTAACTGGCGCTAGCTAGCGAAGAACAGAGATAGCTTGCGAAGCATGCTATTTTTGGCCTAAATCGATATTCGGTTCTTATGGCTACATAAGTAATTAAGTAAGTATTCCATCAACATTAGAAAAATCATCATTTGTTATGGCCACATAAATAATTAAGTAAAATCATTAAGTAAATATCATCATCATCACAATTAATAACAAATATATAACTTTAACTCCTGGTCTATTTCAATTCCTTTTTTATAAAGTACTAAAGATATATGCTAATATAGATCTGGATAACTATAAAGAAATACTCTTACAAACGACATTTGGAGCTACCAGGAGGAGTGATACCATAAAAAATTTATTTAAATCAACTCCAAAGAAGGGTCAAGGACTGAAACTTAATCATCACATTAACGAGGCCTAATGAAATTAAGTACAACTAACTCAAACTATGTCTATTGGGATAATCCAAATGAATTGGTTGACCGCCTTCGATACCATCACAAG
The DNA here is from genome assembly GCA_963854835.1 of Megamerina dolium. NCBI lineage: Eukaryota > Metazoa > Arthropoda > Insecta > Diptera > Megamerinidae > Megamerina > Megamerina dolium. The sequence goes on along the minus strand of OY978525.1, from coordinate 54,052,119 downwards.
TTGCTGGAATTTCTAGTCATAACAATGAGATAGTATCCATTTTTGAAGAGTTGTGGGGAGCGAATATTATAATATAATAACTCCATTCCATATATCATTCACTAGCAGCATGAGTGTAGACAAGTTTGAATGTTATTCTGAGAGTATTAGTAAGGGGGTATTACGCCGAGGTGTGAACAAATTTTTGAGTATAAAGACAGACCTTTCATCAAAATATATAAATAGTTATATACATACATATGTGGCATTTATTAGCTTTGAAGCACTCTTTCAGTATTAAAAAGAACCTACTTGAAACATCACTTTTTCTGAGCTTTGTAACAGAGTTTTATTATAAGCTTTTCCATGGCAAATTGCTACTGCCGAAAGAATAATCGCCAATTGCTTAAAATAAAGGGTTATCCATTTCGCGGTTTCAAAAGAATAGGGCTAGAATTCGACATCTGTCAAACTGAGTTGTTAAAACAATTTCTTTCTTTTTCAGTTCAAAGTCGGACATTTGCGAAAATGGATCGCTTAACTATCGCACAATGCATTAAAATTGTAAAAACCTACTACAAAAATGGTGATTCTGCCACAGCCACATATCGTGCTTTAAGAGGAGATTATGGTTTACATAATCGTCCAACTACGCAAGCAATTGTCAAAATTGTGAAGAAATATGAAGAGACTGGATCGGTTACAGATATTGTAAGACCTGTGCATCATCGTTTCGCTCGTACCACCGAAAATATCGCTGCTGTAAGTGAAAGTGTTGCCGAAGACCCGAATGTGTCGATTCCTCGTCGTTCTCAGGAATTAGGACTGTCTTACGGCACATTATGGCGTATTTTGCATTTGGATCTACACCTACATCCATATAAAATCCAGCTCACACAACAACTGAAGCCAGCTGACCATTCACAACGTCGTAGATACGTCGAATGGGTGCTTGAACAACAGGCGGTGGACGGCGATTTTTCGAACAAAATTTTCTTCAGCGACGAAGCACATTTCTCATTCGGTGGGTATGTTAACAAACAAAATTGTCGTATTTGGGGTTCTGAGAATCCTCAAGTAATTGAAGAGAGGCCACTACATCCACAAAAAGTCACTGCTTGGTGCGATCTTTGGTCCGGAGGTGTGATTGGACCTTACTTCTTCGAAAACGACGATGGAACGACCGTCAATTCGGAGCGTTATGGTCATATGATAACCGACTTTTTTTGCCTGCTATTGAAGAATACGACTTAGAGAATATGTGGTTTCAACAAGACGGTGCCACATGCCACACAACTCGAGCGAATATGGCTTTATTGCAAGAGAAATTTTCTGGCCGCGTAATTTCTCGTCGTGTCGATATCAAGACCAAGGCCACCAAGATCATGCGATTTGACACCGCTTGACTTTTTTTTGTGGGGCTACGCGAAAGACCGTGTTTATGCAGATAAACCTTTAACTCTTGAGCACCTAAAAACCAACATTCGTCACGTTATGGCTTAGATACCGCCCAATATGTGTCAAAAAGTGGTCGAAAATTACCTCAAAAGAATCGATGCTTGCAACAATTCGCGTGGTGGTTATTTAAATGATGTAGTATTTCACCCATAATGTCAACGTTCAAACTTTATAATAAAGAAGAAAAAACATGATAAAAAATATTTTATATGTGTTTTATTTACATTTACTTTTGAAACCGCAAAATGGATAACCCTTTATAAGCTTTCAAAATCATCCATTAACAAAAGTAGGCGTACCAGTTGAAGATTCCTATGGGGCACTAAGAAATAGGTTGATGAGAATGTCATTGAAATATTATCATCAACTATGAATAAATTGAACAATGACATTCAGTATATTCGAATTAAACTAAAAAAAACTAGAAACCGATGATGGAATTCTAATTTCTAAAATAGAAACTGAATAATGATATATAAATATCATGTACTTAAAGAATCACCTTCATTATCACCAAGCAAGTGTATGGAAATATACGTATGATGTATTGAAGAGCTTCATCGACAAGCGCGTAAGAATTTTAATCGGCGACGTGTAATTACTAAAGGCATTGATGACTTGTGGCAGGCGGATTTAGTTGAAATGGGTGCATATGTATCATTAAATCGATTATATCTATTCCTTCTAACAATTACTGACACCTTTTCGAAATCCCCATGGGCAAGTGCCCAGTCATTCATCGACCTAAATTCACCGTGGGGTCAAATGTTCAAATAAGTAAATATAAACATGCTTTTAAGAAGGGGTATACACCGAAATGGACTACTGAGATATTTAAAATTAAACAAATTCAAAAAACCAATCCCACTACATATATATTAGAAGACTATCAAGGAAATCCTATAAAAGGGGGATTTTATGAATATGATATGAATATATATACGAAAACGAAATACCCTGATATATATCTAATTGAAAAAAATGTTTAAACCATAGGCGACAAACCCTTTATTAAATGGCTCGGATTCTCTAAAGAACATAATTAATGGATAAATAAAAGCGATCTTGTATGATATTGTTACGTTTTTATTTGAATCAACCTTGTTGGATAACTGGATTCTGTTAATAATTATTGCAACACTTATTTTGTACATATATAACAATAATTTAGTTAATCAACTCTATTTACAATCAACTATTTACAATAACACCTTAATGTACCTGCAACTTTTGCTTCTGATACTCAACCAATGTTTGCGCAATCACATTCGGGATTCAATTGAATAATTCGTCAACAACTGGCCCTATTTATACTCTGTGACAACACTCCAGAATCTTCCTTGATCGAGATTCTTCTCTTTTTTTCTCGTTGGCTTGTTCTGGTTATCGCCTATTAATTTTTGTTGACGTTCGTTTCGATGCTGAAAATATTCGTGTCACTCACAATAGTTATGAGTAACCAACCATCTATACTTGTTACACTGCCCTCCTCTAAACCTTGTTAGTCCCGAACAAGTTTTTATACTTTCCCCCGATAAGGCGCAAGTCGCTCCATGTGCACTACCTTAAATTTTGTTCTTTTATTCCCGGCACGTTGAATACGATACACTACTTCATTTATCTTTGCTATAATCTCATATGGTCCTTCCCAATGAATCTGTAGTTTAGGGGACAGGTCTTTATTTCGTTGTGGATTATGAAGCATTACAAGCTCTGCTTCATAGAAACCTTTTGAATTTGCTTCCAAGTCATACCTGGCCCTCATCTTATAGCTTATAATTTTCGACCGCTTTCTGATGAACTGATGTACTTCATCCAACTGTTCCCGCTCTTCGTTAGTGTGGTTACCTTCGGTTTATCACGTTGGTGTTGAGACTTCAAATTTTAAATCAGCTGGCAGTCCTAACTAGTTTCCAGAAATTGCCATTGTTGGTATAGTAGTCGTCGTGTCATGTTGTGCTCATCGATATGCCATAAGGAACATTGGTGTATGTACATCCCAGTCTCTTTGGTATTTCTCTACGACTTTTCTCAAATATTGCACCAAGGTACGGTTAAATCGTTCTACCATGCCATCAGATTGTGGATGCAAAGGTGTTGTACGAGTTTTGTATATAGCCAACATCTCTTGGAATACAACTGATTCAAAATTTCGACCTTGGCCTGAGTATAATTCCATCGGTACACCCAATGATTGACGAATACATCGGCAACTGTACTAGCTTCTTGATTTGGAATGGGGTATAATTCAGGCCATTTATTGAAGTAATCTTTAACCACCAGAACATACTTGTTCCCTGCGTTGCTTGTTGGAAATGGTCCAGCTATGTCCATAGCAATTCGCTCAAATGGAGCACCCACGGTGTATTGGTGCATCTTACCTCTACTTTTCTTTTTGGGACCTTTGGCCATTGCACATTGCTTACACTTCTGAATCCAATCAGCGACATGGTCATGACATTCAACCCAATAAAATCGATTCTTTATTTTCTCGACGGTTTTGATGATTCCCAAATGCCCTCCACTGGAGGCATTGTGATGCTCAGCTATCACTTCATTTATTCTTGCCTTGGGTACCACTAGAAGATCATTAGTGATTTTTCCATCTTCACAGTCCCATGCGCGGAATAGACATCCATCTCTCAAGTGCAGGCTTTGCCACTGCGCCCAGTATGCCTTGCTATTGGACTCTCATAAGCCATTTCTTGCCAATCTGGACTACGCCCTGCTCCTTTTATTCCATAATCTTTACGAGATCTGGGTCGTTCCGCTGATCTTTTTGCAGTCGTTCGGTTGTCCATGACTCCTATGACGAGATGGAGTATCAGCTTTACTATTGTGAGTAACATCGCGATCTTCCTTTCGTTGTCCTGGTGAATTCGATCTTTGTTTCTTTCGTAGTAGACGGCAAATACGCACCATGTGCCCTCTTTGGTCGCATATGAAGTACTTACTGTCAAATTTATTTTTGCGTTGATTCCTTGTTCTTCCTTTAGGCTTCATATTCGATTGATTGCAGTCACGCGCTATATGCCCTCGTTTGTCGCAAATGAAGCACTTACCATTAAATTTCTTTTCGCATCGACCTACTGTTTTTGCTTCATAAATAGATGCCATAAATAGATATGTTGTTTCTGCTTCTAGTTGACGTACTCGGGTCCTTGGTCGACACATCAAACTGGCGGCTTCATACGTCAAAGCACTACTAACTGTTTCGGCATATGTACTCCTTAGTTACATGAATAGGGAATGCTAAGTCTCTCCATAACGTATACAGTCTTACAATGCCTCTATTTTTACTTTTTCAACGAATTCTATCTAATTACCGAAGAACGCTAGATGACATAAGCGCTCAATATCGGATGCGAATTCCTGAAGCCTCTCATTATTCCGTTGCACTCGCGATCTGAATTCCATCAGTGATTGATAGCTACCACGATCATTCTCTGGAACCATTTGCAAGACTTCTGACGCATTACTCTTTAATGCCACTATTAAAGTAGCGGTCTTGTCACTATCGTCCCATTGATTCTTCGAAGCTGTTTTCTCGAACTGAAGCTTGAAGGTTTTGAATTGCGTGGTTACATCAAATGTTGGTGGCTTTAGTTTAATTGTACTTGGTTCTCTAATCACTGGTGTAGATGGTCCGTTTATTTTTAATTGATTGAGTTGAACTTGGAGTTAATGCGAGACGAATTTTCTTGTAGCTGTTGTTGTATCATGGTTTTCATAAATTCCATGGGTTGACCACTCGAATCTATCTTGCTCTCTTCCTCAGCGTGCACAACTGCATGTATCTCGGCTTCCTCAAAGAACATTAATACCTTTAGCCTCCATAGCTTGCCTCAGCCTCACCAGCAGTTCCGCTTTTGCACCTGATGATGATAGATTTATCTCTACCAACAGCTTTTTAAGCTGGTCTACTTTTGGTTGGTCAATTTTCATCATCTTTACAGAATCCCAGTTCTGACAACAATTGTTACGTGTTTATTTTGTGAACGTTTAATTCCATTCTGGCCTCTAGTCTAACGTTATAGCACTAGACTACAACCCCAGAGGTCACAGGTTCTTTCGTTGGTGGCTAATACTATTATTCAAGATATATGTTTAAATCAAATTTTGAATTATTCAATTAATTTCGTTATCGGAAGAAATTCCGTATTGAGACGGAAGAGAAAATCACCTAAATTGCAGACCAATTGTTTCTTATGTACAGTGGCTCCCAGCTTATTTCGTACAGTGACAGTTTAAAAATTGCTGCAGTCGTAATTCCTAATATAGCAAAAATTTGAACAAAATATAAATGCCATTTTTGAAAGGAAGGTTTGTTTTTTGTTTTCCAAAATTTACTTTTTCAAAATTTTAGTGTTTGACACTATAAAAAAATAAAATAAGAAAAAAATAGGAAAATTCATGTCACAGCTTATTTCGTACAGTCTCTTTAAGTTCAAACTAAAAACAAAGTAAGTTGATTTTAATATTTAGTATGACATCCCTTAGCGTTAATGACAGCCTGGAGTCTACTTGGCATTGAATCCACCAATTTTTGAGTGATGTCTGGTGTGATTTTTTTCCATTCCTCCATCAGTACCTTCTTTAGGTCTTGCTTATTAGAAATCTTGTGTGTTCTTATTTTATTGTCCAAAATAGACTAAAGATTTTCAATCACATTCATGTCAGGTGACTGTGGTGGTGGAGACATCAAGTGTGAGCAGTTCAAATAAGCCAAGATTGCACAATCCCAGATTTATGTTTTGGGTCATTATCTTGGTAATACCGAAATTCTTCCCGCAAACCCAGTTTGTCTGCACTTTGAAGTAAATTGTTTTTCAGAATCTCGAGGTACTTCATTTTGTCCATTGTTCCCTCAATAAAAACCAATTCACCTACTCCGGCTGCTGACATACAGGCCCAAACCATCACGCTACCGCCACCATGCTTCACTGTGGGCTTAAGGTTCTCCTTGTTTAGCTCGGTATTAGCTTTACGCCAAACATATGACATTCCGTCCGAGCCAAAAATATTAAACTTAGACTCATCCGCGAAAATAACGGTATTCCAGAACTCAGGAGTATTAATAATATGCTCTTTGGCGAAGTCAAGTCGGCGTTGTATATTCATTTTCGAAATGAATGGTTTCTTTCGGGCTACTCGACCGTTCAAGTCATGATTGCGCAGCACACGTCGGACAGTTTCAGCACTGGATGATTTTCCTATTTCACGCTGAACCTCTGCAGCCAACTTCGGAGCGGATAACTTTGGATTTTTCTTAATTTTTCGTACAATATAACGCTCGTCTGATGCGTTGAAAATCTTATTAGGTGCTTCTCTGCCCTTGTTCTCCAACCGATTTTCGCGAACGAAGCGTTGAATGATGTATTGGACAGTTGAGGCACTTAAATTTGTCATTTCAGCAATTTTTCGCACACTCTGACCTTTCCTAAAATGGTTAATTACCAGTTTACGCTGTTCCATCGTTGTACGATGACCCATAAAGCTAAATGTTTAATTTACAGCACTTTAACTATTTAAAATAATAATAATAAAAATTGTTATAATAGTTAAAAAGGTCCAAAAACTCATACAATTCAAAAAAACTTTGTAACTGCGCGGCAGAATGAAACTTACTTACATTGAAGTTTGTGTACGAAATAAGATGTGAGCTGAAAATCAGCTGATCAATAGTTTTTCTCTCTTGCATAACAAAAAGAAAATTTTTTGGGGTTCCCCGTTTTCTTATTAGGTTTACTAAACACATACACAGACATCTACATTCAAAACTTATCGATAAGTTTTTTAGTTTCGATGTTACAGCCATGTACATAAAAATATATACACTGTACGAAATAAGCTGTGAGCCACTGTATATCACGTTGTACAAAGAAAAAAACACTCGATATATATATATATATATATATATATATATATATATATATATATATATATATATATATATATATATATATATATATATATATGCGTTTATGTATATTATTTATTACATAAAACACCTCGGGATATAAATTCATAATTTTAATTATGCTAGCATATATTATAACGAGAGAAAAATATATAAAAAAGAAAACAAAGGCGCGCACTGTCCGTATTGATATATATATATATATATATATATATATATATATATATATATATATATATATATATATATATATATATGCGTTTATGTATATTATTTATTACATAAAACACCTCGGGATATAAATTCATAATTTTAATTATGCTAGCATATATTATAACGAGAGAAAAATATATAAAAAAAAAACAAAGGCGCGCACTGTCCGTATTGTTCGGGAAAAAATATGTAAGTAGAAAAAAAGAACAAATAACCGAATATCTTGCTGAACATTGATTAAAGACAGGGATGCAACTCGCCTTCTATAAAGGTGGCACCAAATCCACCAGACAGTGCGCGTGACGTAATTTTCTGGCGTAGACATCGAGTGTGCAATTAAGATGTCTAGCACAATATATATTTACAACATTTTTCAAACGATGTAAAATATAGTGAGCATATATCCAGAGAATATAATCTTATGATTACCAGAATGCCTTCTGAGGAAAATAAATATCTCGAATTTAGTGGCATACATAATAAGATGGATGTTCCTTTTGTAGTATATGCAGACTTTGAATGTATATTGAAATCTATGATAAACAGGTTTCCGAAAAAGAAAAGTACATTCAGGAGCATCTCGCTTGTGCATTTTCACATCAGATCGTATGCAATTATAATCCGAAATTGTGTAAAATGAGTACTTATGTGGGTATGGATTCCCCTAAGACTTTCATTGAAATATTAGTTGATAATGTCACAAAAATTTTTGATGACTACATTAATTTTAACATTCTGATGAACCCTCTATCTGATATGGAGCGAGCTTTTCATTATTCGTCTATTATAATATATGCCATATTTGTGAAAATAAATTAAAATGAAGAGCGTCTAATGAATCATTGCTATTAAACCGCACATAAATATGGCACATAGCCAATTTAAAATATGAAGTTCCGAAATATTTTCCTGTATTTTCCCATAACCTCTCGGGATATGATATACATTTATTTATCAGGGAGCTTCAACACAAAAGTGGTTACGTTGAATTTATTGCTATAAATAGAGAAGTATATTTCTCTATAATTTAAATGTGGAAACAAAAATGTATTCATGGAGATAAGATTTCGTTCAGATTTATGTCTTGAAGTTTGAAAACTTAGCTAAAAATCTAGATTCTTCAGATTTTCACATGATTAGAACAACATAAGCTAACAATGAAGAATTCGATCTAATTCGAAGTAAGGGTGTATATCCTTACAACTATATATCATACAAAAGGAGGAAGTTTTACATGAGAAAAATCTTCCTCCAAGAGAATAATTCTTTAACACTTTAACAGGTTCTTCGTGTTCTGAAGAGGAATACAATCATGCTTAAAAAGTGTGGGTAACGTTTGACTGCTCTTTCTTATTATATGGAAATTTGTTTAAAATGTGATGTGCTCCTATTAAATGTAAGAATGTATATACTTTTGATCCATGTCTATATATACTGCACCTGGTTTATCATGGGATGCAATGTTGAAGCTTACCTCTATTTCATTAGAGTTGGTTACTTCACACTCAATGCATAATTTTGTACAGAAGGTAATTCGCATTGGTATTTGTCAAGTTAGTAAAAGACACTCGAAGGGAAACAATAAATAGATGAATGATTTCAATCAATGGAATTTCAATTCATGGAATATTTAGTATATTTACATGCCAATAATCTATATGGGTGGGCATTGTCACAATATCTACCAACAGATGGATTTGAGTGGGTTGAAACATTAATGTTAAAGATATAAGGTATAGCATAAAGTAATCCATTATTTTTCCAATAGATGGCTTTAGTAATCTGTATCTCGCGTTGTATAAGTGCGATCGGGTTACGCCAGATGGCGTTACAAGATAAGATTTCGTACTAAATAAACTTTTCAGGCAGTTTTGTGATTGCTTGACTCAGTATTGTTCGAGCACGCGTAAAGATGGACACCAGTAAAGAGAAAATAGGCCATATTTTACTGTTTTTCTTCGATAAAGACTAAAACGGAAGCCAGACAGCAGAAAATGTGAATAGTGTTTATAGTCCTGATACTGTCGCAGCCAATCACGTGCAATTTTGGTTTCGTCGATTCCGTTCCGGTAATTTTGATGTCAAAAATGCACCACGCTCTGAAAGGCCAATTGTTGAAAATATCGACAAAATAATGGAAATCGTCGAGTCTGACCATCATGCAAGCACTGTTTCTATTCCCCATGAGCTAAACATTGCACAAAAAAACGTTTGAAACCATTTAAATAAGGCTGGATACAAAAAGAAGTTCGATGTATGGGTGCCACACGAGTAAACGCAAAAAAACCTCATGGACCGAATTTCCATCTGCTAATCGCTGCTGAATCGCAACAATATCGATCCATTTCTGAAGCGGATGGTTACTGGTCATGAAAAGTGGTTCACATACGACAACGTCAAGCGAAAACGGTCGTGGTGAGCCAGCACAAACGGTGGCCAAGCCAGGAATGACGGCCAGGAAGGTTTTGTTATGTGTTTAGTGGAATTGGCAGGGACTCATCTACTATTAGCTGCTCCCCTACGGCCAAGCTCCTAATTCGGACCTGTTAACAATTGGACCGTCTGAAGGAAGCAATCGCTCAGAAGCGGCCAGCTGTGGCCAATAGGAGAGGAATTGTGTTCCATTGGGACAACGCCAGGCCATACACATCGATAGCGACTCGCCACAAGCTCCAGAAGCTTGGTTGGGAAGTTCTTATGCATCCACCTTATAGTCTGGACCTGCCACCAAGTGATTACTACCTGTTCCTGTCTATGACGAATGATTTTGCTGGTGAAAAATTCGCCTCAAGAGAAGCTTGTGAAAATAGACTGTCCCAGTTTTTTGCCAATAGGGACGAGGGTTTCCATAAGAGTGGCATTATGAAATTACCTTCAAAATGACAACACGCTATCGAACAAAACGGTGCATAAATGAAAATAAATATGTGGCACTTAAAGCCCCAAAGGGCTCATTGGCCGAGCTTCTCTTCCATTACTGTTGTGCGTCTTAAATTTTGGACAGTGTTAGAATGGACCTACTTATTTTAGCCGGTTCCGAACGGCAGAACACTTGTGACATCACTTTTTCTGAGCTTTGTCACAGAGTTCTTTTTAGAAGCTTTTTCATGGCAAGTTGTTACTGTCGGAAGAATTGCCAATTGCTTGCCGACAGGTGGGTACCGTTCGAAAGAAATATCTTTTCGATATTAAATTTGTTATGCATCAGCCGGGTATTGAACCACGACCTACAGATCAGAAGGCGAACACACTAACCACTGAGCTACGGCACAAAACGGTGCATATTTGACCTTAATCGGATCATTCTAACTATGCTAAATAAAACCTTCAATTTAATGCAAAAATAATGGATTTCATTTTACTAGACCTTATAAAGCGTGATCCATTTCGAGGTTCCCAACTTTTTTGAAGAAAAATACACAGAAAATTCAAATTGAATGGGGAATGTTTATTATCATTTGAAAGAACATTCTTTGGCATTTATTTTTTGAAGATTATGTCTTTCAAATGTTGGCCGCGGCTACGTCTCAGATGGTCCATCCGTTGAGTCCAATTTTCGATGACTTGTTTTTGCATAAGTTGTATTTTGTACGCTTTCAATTTAAGATGAGAATTTAATAAGAGAATATGATTCGTGTACATGTTTGTGTGTGTGTGTGGGTGTGTAGGTTAGTAAGTATGAGCACATGCTGGGATAAAGATGTACACGAATAATATTCTCTTATTAAATTCTCATCTTAAATTGAAAGTGTACAAAATACAGCTTGTGCAAGAACAAGTCATCTATCTGCACACACTTGTAGATAGATATTTTAATTTAATTTAATATCAAATGTACATTTGAAAAATTTCTTCATTTCATTCTACATTCAATATACATTTGTATGTAGCAGAACAAAAATAAAAATTTAAGTTACATTAGTTTCAAACCCAAAAGTTCAGTTATTTTACAATGACTATACAAATTTTTAGTTAAAACACCTGCTATCATATCTTTACTTGGACAATAATTTAAATTTATTTGCTTGTTTTTATAAACGTCTCTAAGTGGTGATACTTTATAAAGATGTGCTTACTTCTGGCATGATATATTGGATTCTTTACCAGATTACATTCCCAGGAAAATACACTGCCACCTAGAAAAAATGCATATCCTGTAAAAGACTTACGATCCATCATATCACTTCCCCAGTCAGCATCCAGGAAACCTACTACAGGCTTTCCACTTTTGTAGTGCAATGAGCTTGGAAACCAGGAACTAAAGGTGTTCCAACTAAACGACATTCCACCGTATCGTATTCTCGTAAAAACTGCAACACATGCCGTTCTTGCCCCAACATAATTGAGCCTGTTTCGCCATGTTGCTCTATTTCCATGCCAAGGACAGGGTTCATTTTAGCAAGCAGAAAAACCAATTTTCAGCAGAATTGAATCCAGTTAAACATTCCATTCTCGTCCTAACTGTTTTAGTCCATAAAGGGACTTCTTGATTCTTAGCACTTGGTGCGAATTATCTTCAAACATTTTTGGTTATTCCATGAAAACAGCCTCATGCAATTCGCCATTAAGATAAGCTGTTGAAACATCCATTTGATGTACATACAATTCATGTTCTGGAGTGAGAGTTAAAATCATTCTTACTGTTGGATATCGAACTACTGGCAAAAAAGTTTCAGAGTAATTAACTCCATATTTCTGCGCACATACTTTTGCAACAAGTCTCGCTTTGAACCGTTCAATATGTCCAAGTTTACTTCGCTTAAGACTGAATACCCACTTACAACCAATTGCCTTTTCGCCTTTTGGCAAATTACACAGCTTCCAAGCCTCATTCTTCAAAAGAGAGTTATACCCCTCCTGCATTGCGTTATACTAGAACTATTACGTCATTTGAACCAATCAAATTTAAGACTTTGTACTGTTTATTGGCCTACCAATTGCGCCAGTTCTCAATATTTTTAGCTTACGTGGTCCAATTTTTACGGATACACCAATATCAATATTTTGGTTTATCTTTGCCTCGGAATTTCTTGTTTTGTACTTTATCCAATGCTATTGCTAATGAACCAAATATTTTTAAATGAGATACTGTTGGTTTACATTTGTTCCACATTTCAAAAAGTGTTTCATCGGCCAGTGTTTTTGTAGGAGATATATTTCGCAAGTAGGTGGCGGTATTTATTGCTTCCGCCCACATTTTTTCATCTAGGCCTGCATCAACTAACATGCTTCCAGCCATCTCGACTAGGGTACGATTAAAACGTTCGGCTACACCGTTTTGCTGCGGCGTATATGGAACCGTTAGTTGTCTCTTAATACCATTATTTTCCAAATACTCATCAAAAGCATTATTTACGTACTCAGTACCATTATCGATACATAAAATTGTAATCTTCTTATCAGTTTGTCGTTCAAACATATTTTTAAATGTTTTAAATACTTCAAAAACTTCAAATCTAGTTTTATCATTGATAAATGTAATAAAATATCGTGATCCACCAACTGAAGCCTTATTAATTGGACCGCATACGTCGATATGAATAATCTGCAGTATTTCCTCCGACTTACTGAGAATGTTGAAATGGTTTTGCTGAACATTTACTTTTCAAATATACTGTACAGTTTATGTCTTTTGGTATGGCATTCAATTTAAGCCCATGTACAAGTTGCTTCTTTATTATTTCATTCAAGCTATTAAAATTCAAGTGTCCATAACGACCGTGCCATTTCATTGCCTGTTGTAGCGAATCATTTGCAAAATATAAAGAATTAGGTTCCTTCATTCCATATAAGCATGTTACCAACTCTTTTGGCATTCAATACAATTTCACCTCTCTCATCTCATATGGTTGCTACATTTCTACAGAAATCTACAGTATAATTATTTTCCACTGCTTTTACAACTGCTAAAAAGTTACACTGTCGTGCTGGTATTTATAAACATTTTTCAATAAAACATCAAACTTTTTTCCTTTTATTCGAAATTGTCCTCGACCACAAGCTTCAACATAATTTTCTCCAGCTAATACAACCTTCTCTTTATGTTCTTCAAACACTTCAAACATGCCTCTTGAACGATACATATCTGCGGTTGCACCGCTGTCAACACACCATGCATTGTTGTTTAACACATCATTCATTGCGGCAAATACAGAAAAAGATTTCATTTCGCTTTTATTTTGCTCTTTCTTTGCTTCTCTGCATCTCTGCACTACGCTGCATAATACCCTCTTCTTCCACAATTGAAACATTTGAAATTATTCTGTAGCTTACCATGATTGTCGTTACTGTTGTTTATCCCGTTACTTCGTTTGCTATTGCTGTTATTGTTCTTCTTGAATTCTAGTAAATTTTTTTGGTTTAGTCTTCTCGTTTGAACGCGCCATGAATATATCTACGGCACTATCTGCAATAGCTAATGGAGTGGTGACGCGATTATATAGCCTATCCTATCAAATTGTCAACATCACCTACAAGTCGGTGCATCCTGTCAATAACAGAAGAGGTTCTGACGACGTAACACTTTAAGCTAAGGTGTTGAGGTACCCTTCCGAGAGCTGAATGGCTGGTAGTGTTTAAAGAACCAAGTCGTTAACGGTTCCCTCCGATGCCCGGTCCGATGCTTCGAGGTCGGTTGTATTAAGTGCCTTACCTTAATATACTGGCTCTGCTGGAGTGGACCCTACTTTCCAGCTTACTCGTAGGATTCAAAACGGAGTATATACAGCAACAAAAAAACAAAAAAGAGGAAGAAAGGGAGAGCGTTCTGAGAGTGCTTTCGGAGGATAAGCTTTTGGCCAGAAGTCAGGAGAGCGTCAAAAACAAGGAATACATTGGTGCCAGACATAGCACCCCTGTCACCGATCCAAATATACCATCTAAATTCAATGAAGGGAGCACACCAGCCACAGTGACCCCCAAGAAGTTGAAGAAATCGTCCGGCAACCTGCTGAAAGCGAGATATCAAAGGGCGTTTTTCATCATTGATAAGATCGCCAAAAACCAGAGAGATGGTCACGTCCACGAGCGGAATGCCGAGGAAAAGGTCAGATACGAGGCGGTGGTCAAGCAGTACGAAACGTCCCTCGCAAATAGACCAGCACAACCACAACAACAAATGGATCCGCAACAGACGGCGAAGCGGAATCGGTCACAAAACGTGACCGATCACCCCGCGAAGAAAGGCAAGTACTCCCAGCAGGGAAGGGTCTTTCCGCTGTTGCGCTAGCGTCATCAAAGCAAACCTATAGTGAGATGCTCAGAGACCTACTGAACATCAGGAGGTCTTCAGGTTTCTATTGTTGACGCGAAGAGAAATAATGGAAGGCCGATACTGGCAATGTGGAACTCCATTGAGATACCTGATATGGTAGTCGAATACCTCTTGGAAAAGCAGACTCCAGTTTCTGCCTTCAACTGCGAGGAAATTTGTCGCGGCTGTCGGGTGCGGACGGATCCTCGAGCGAATTTCCGGGCAAATGCGTAACTAAGATTAGTAACGCATGGGATGGTATTTCGCTGAAGATTATACCGGCTGCGGAGATTCCCAGGAGGCCCCGGGCGCGTATTTGGTTGACCAAAATGGAAATGAAATTCGACGAATCTAATGTTTGAAGCTGCAAAACTCAGGTGTCCCGATGGATGACTGGTCGGTGATTAAGACCGAAGAGCAGCAGCGCAACAACCAGCCAGTCCTTCGGTTCATCTGCAATGATCCCTGAGGGTACTCGATCAGAAAGAAAATCAACTTGTATTTGGCATCAGGGAGGCCAAAATATAGGTGTTTCCTGCATCGTTGGCACCTGATGACAACCTGGAGGAGGTTGACGACGCCAATAAGCTCCTAGAGGGGCTCAAGTTGGACGAGCCGGCCGAGGAAGGTGCCTCGTCATCACTGAAAATGCGCCGCAAACCATCAAACAAGGATACGCTGAAGGTGGCGCAGATTAACTTGCAGCATGCCAAAGCCGCTTCGGACAACCTCATAATCCTTCTCAGAGAGGAGAACATCGACATCTGCCTTATACAGGTACCCTGGATATGGCGCTCAAAGACTATGGGCCTGCACACCTCTACAACTCTACAACTTCTTTTATACACATGGGGAAGGTATGCCGAGGGCTTGTATCGTTGTAAGGAATACAATTAATGTTTTCTTTCTACCTAATTTTAGTTCTTACGATGTCGTAGTGGTCAAGATTGAGTCGCAAAGCGGTCATAGTCTCACGATCGCTTTTGCGTACATGGCGCATGACCGCGAAGGTTCAATGACTCATAAGCAATACCACAACCAGTAAAGAGGATGTTCTATTGGGCTGCGACTCAAACGCCAGACATGCGATATGGAGAAACAGCGAAATAAATGAGAGAGGTGAGTCTCTTTTCGATTTTAAAATATCCTACGATCTTCACATATGCAACACGGGCGACTCACCTACCTTCACTTTCCCAGGTTTAGAAACCTGAAGGGGGTCGGAAGAACTCCTCAAAATTACACTAACCACAAATTTTCCCTTGTAATTCGTAACTGGATAGTTTCGCAACGAATCTCCCTGTCGGATCATCGAATGATCCTCTTTGATCTAGATTGGGAGAGGGAGATTAGACCACCACATAGAAACCCCAAACGAACATCTTGGAATCTAATTTACAAGTATATAGATAGATAGACAAAAGTAGATATATAGTACCAAGTGGCTATCAAACGGTGTAGGCGTGTTTTCGTACAAAATAGAAATATTAGTGACTTCGTTTAAGTAATTGTTATATTTGATAAAAATTTATATGGTGCTCATTAAATAAGAAGTTAAGTATTTAATCGATTAATTATGCTATATTATGCTTTTGTTCTTTTTTAAAAGAATTAATCCTTTGTTGTGTTTTTCTTAAGATTTTATTCTAGATTCTTGTGTAAATTGCAATTCGTTTATATTTAACCGTACTTGTACTTGTGTATTTATAAATTGTTTGTAATTTCCTTGCACTACAGTGCCTTTCAAACCGTATTTGTTTTAAATATCTTGCAAGTAGGGTTTCTACGTATACACACTGTTGTTGATTTTAAATTTTGGTCTTCTGTTTTGCTTTTTTGTTGTTATACTTATAAAATGGAATGTTTATATAAGTGAAGCATTAAAAGCGAAATTGAAAATGTTTTGTCATGTTGGATATGCAATGGTTTGGTACATTCAAAGTGTGCTGGTATCGCCAGGAGGGTTCTGGACAACCTCAAAAATTGTAGATCCATAGATGTGGAATTTGTGACAATGTTTAGGCAAACAAGGTCTGCCTTTTTGGAAATTGGCAAGGGCCTAGCATCGGTAATGGGAAGGTTTTATCAGTTTGAGAAACGTTTCAATGATTTTAAATGCTTAGATGAACCTATGCCAGTTTCTTGAAGGAAAAAGCCCGCCACTAGGTGAGCGGCTAAGTAATCTAGCAGTGGCCTTAGCACTGAAAACAGTGCTGATGGGGTCCAAAGTGATATTCGGGTGTCTACGCCTGTGCTGAAGTCCCCTCCGGTGATAGTCGTGAAAAATCCGACTCCTCCTACCAGTTCTAAAATAATTGATTGTCCGTGTGTTTCAACATTATCTAGGAAGTTTGTTGTAGTAGCACCTAGGAAAACAATATTTCTTTCTAGATTATCTTCTGGGACTATAGAAGATATAAAAATGAAAGCGAATGTCATTTCTGTTTATAAACTAAATTGTGATTATGATCGTAAAATTGCCTCTTTTAAAATTTCTGTATCAGCGGACAAATTTGACAACATAGTTTATAAAAGTTTTCGGCCTGCTAGTGTTATAGTACGTGAATTCGTGTTTAAGCAGAAAATGAATATGAACTCTCGAAATGCTATAACCTTATCACGTCCTTTCGATGCTACAAAAAACTTACTTATTTCTGAAAAGATTTGATAGCCAGTTAGATATTCTTGTCTTTTCTGAAACTTGGCTCAAATCGACAATTCTTATAGCGATAAAGACCTTATTTCGTTCTTATAGCGATAAAGACCTTATTTCGTTCTTATAGCGATAAAGACCTTATTTCCGTCTGATTTAATTTCGTTTCCGGAAATTCAAAATTTTGAATTTGTATGTGCTCGTGTTCGGTTGGGAGCTAAATGTGTGTTCATTACATGCTCTTACATTCCCCAATCTCGGATATCAGTGTATAACTTAAATATGCTTCTCTTGTTATGAATGTTTTTAATATGCTTAATCTAAATGATTCTTTGTTAACTTTCGGTGATTTCAACCTGCCACATGTTTGTTGGAATTTGGATGAAAATAATCAATTAATTCCATACACTACTCGTGAAAACTTTAATGTATTTATGGATTCATTCTCTGAGCTTGGCTTAAAACAAGTAAATTCCTTTTATAACAAAAATAACAAATGATGATGCTCTTGATGTAACTCTATCTCTTTGTGATCCATTTGCTATCCCTGAAGAGAGCCATCATCCTACTATCTACGTATCTTTAGAATATTTTTGCCCCGTGCGGTACAATATGGCTTCGCAATTTGAAAAGTTCTGCTTTAAAAAGACCAACTATGTTAAATTATGTAAAATACTTTCCGCAGTAAACTGGCCCACGCCCAACTCAAATTTGGATGATTGGGCCTCAGATTTTAATAACATCCTTTATAACTATTTCGAAATATGTATTCCCAAACTCAACCACTCTTGTAATTTAGGAGGTCTTGCTTGGTCTACTAGAGAATTATAAAGTTTAAAAAATCAGAGAAATCGCATCTACAAATCATTCAAAAGTTCTGGTAGCTGAGTCGATTATCTTAAATATTCCCTTTTGAGAAGTAAATTCTTACCGCTAAATTCAAAATGTATAAATAAGAAATACATTAGCAAGCTAAAAATGGATTAACAGACAAACTCGAAAATTTTTTACGACTTTGTTGATGTAAAACGTAAAAGTTCTCTGTTCCCTTCGTCATTGAAATGGAAGGATTGTATATCTACTGACGATCAGAATTTCTCTGACCTTTTTGTAGACTTTTTTAGTTCTATATATTCATTCGTCTTATCCTTTTCCAATCAGCAAATAAATTCAAGTTCCATGCCTTCTATAACTCCCGAAGAAATTTTGCGACATCTTAAAACTTTGAAACTGTCGTATTTGCCTGAACCCGACAGGATTCCAAGCTGCATTCTGAAATCATGCGCAGATTTACTTTTCTTGCCGTTAGCTGACATTTTAATTGCTTCACTCCGGTTTAGGCATTTTCCCGTTAGTTGGAAGAATTCATTTGTCATTCCGCTTTTCAAAAGCGGTTCAAAGTCCGAAATTTAAAATTATCGAGGTATAGCAGAGCTAAGTGTTATTCCTAAACTATTTGAGGCAATCTTAATCACGCAATTTGTTTTTAATGTGAAGTCTACAGTATCTTTAAATCAGGATGGTTTTTCGTAAGGCAAATTCACTGTGACTAATTTGCTTGAATTTTCTACCAGTGTTATTAAAGGCTTTACTCATGATCTAATTTTTGCAAGGCTTTCGATAAAGTTAACCACGACTTATTGTTAAAAAAAAACTAGATTTAATTGGCCTTTCTAACATATTCGTAAACTGGATTAGATCTTATTTAACTAACCGCTCTCAAAAAGTGCTATTCAAAAGTGCAATTTCCAAAAATACAAATGTTCTTTCTGGCGTCCCTCAGGGCAGTCACCTGGGGCTAGTCCTCTTCTTACTCTTCCTAAATGTTCATCCATCATCTGTTATGCACTATTTTATTATTTGCAGATGATTTATTTATTTAATATTTGCAGATGATGTTTCATGACACATTAACCATCGGCTTCTAAAACATGTTTGCAATCAGATATAGACTCTCTTTCTGAATGGTGCTCAACTAATCTAATGGTATAAAATTTAAATAAATGTAAATTCATGACTTTTTCACTGAAAAAACCTCTAGTACATTAGTTTTCGTTTGATGACCAACAGTTAAAGCGTGATTTTAGTTTTATTGATCTCGGTATTACCATAGATCTCAAACTTCGTTTCGATTTGCATATAAATTTTTGAGTTAATAAGGCCAAGGAGTGCTGGGCTTCATTAAGAATGGTCAAAAGAGTTTAATGACCCCCGCGTAACTAACACTCTTTACATTTCACTTGTCCGTCCAATTCTGGAGTAAGCTTCCATTGTCTGGAACCCTCAATACAGGTGTTATATTGATAATTTTGAATATGTTCAGAAGCAGTCCCTGTTTCTTGCCTTGCGTTCTTCTAACTGGGATCCTTCAGTTAACCTTCCACCATATGAACACCGTCTCAAACCTTTAGCATTGCCAACACTTAAATAAAGAAGAATGATGTTAAATGCTTGTTTCGTTACAAAATTACTTAAAGATGAAAACGAATCTCCGTTTTTGCTTTTGAGCTAGATTTATTTGTGCCAATACGCCCGTCGAGAAATTATAATGCCATAAAGTTGTCAATGTGTAAAAGTAATTTTGGATTATTTAGTCTTGTGAGAAGCACGTGTAAAGACTACAATAACAGTTATTCATTTATTGCTTACCACATTCCTTTGCATGCTATAAAATCATCAATTCTCTCGTCTTTAAACTAATTATGATTAATAATGTTGTTTTAGTAATTACGTTGTTTTATAAACAGCTGTTGGATTAATTAGGTCCGTAGCTGTATATTTAATATCGTTTGAAATCACTTGATACTACTTTTGCGCGTGCTCAGAACAGCTGGGCTGTTACTGATCGGTCATCGGTTTGTTGGTTATACGGACGTGCCCCTCGGTCGGTTAGGTGCGTAAGTTGGTCGCGGGATTTCGAAAAAAAAACAAGTCAGTTAGCGACAGACTTCGTAAAAATGGAACACCCATCGAAGACCGTGTCAAGTCTCTAGAAAAAAGTTTTCAGGTGGCGTACAAAGTTGCCTGCCCTATATCGAGGAGTAAGATGATCTTCCCGCCGTGGTGGGATCGGGAACTGAGTGACCTGAGGTCAAAGCTCAGAAGAATCTTTAATGATTGCTATCCAACGGGTGACTTTCAGGAGTATAGAGATATCCTGAGGGAATATAAAAAAGCTGTACGGACTGCAAAGACAAAATCTTGGCGGGAACAATGAGTCGAATGAGTCCATGAAGGACTCAGCAAGACTGGGCAAAATCCTGGCTAAAGATCATTCAAATAAAACCTTTATAAAGCCCGCCGATGGCACTTTGACGGAATCGGCGGATGAAACTTTAGATATCCTCATAGATACCCACTTTCCAGACAGTCCTGAAGAGGCAATGCAAGGAAATGAATCGGTACAGCAGAAAGTATCGGTGGCGCTGCTGAATAAAATCACTACTGAGGAGAAAATAGGTTAGGTAATTAATAGTTTCTCACCGTTTAAATCCCCGGGGGTAGACGGTATTCTTCCTATAATGATGCAGAATTCTCAGAAATCTTTTGTCAAAGAGCTTGCATTCTCTACAACCATATCCCCACTACATGGAGGAGAACAAGGGTAGTTTTCTTCCCCAAATCAGGTAGAAGAGGACACGAATTGGCCAAGGACTTCAGGCCAATAAGCCTTACAAAAAAAAAGTAAATATGTGGCACTTAAAACCCTAAAGGGCTCATTGGCCGGGCTTCTCTTCCATTACTGTTGTGCATGTTAAATTTTGAACTGTATTAGAAGGGACCTACTTATTTTAGCCGGTTTCAAACGGCAGAACCCTTGTGACATAATTTTTTCCGAGCTTTGTCACAGAGTTCTTTAGAAGCTTTTTCATGGCAAGTTGTTACTGTCGAAAGAATTGCTAATTGCTCGCCTACAGGTGGGTACCGTTCGAAAGAAAAATCTTTTCGATATTAAATTTGTTACGCATCAGCCGGGGATTGAACCACGACCTACAGATCAGAAGGCCAACACACTAACCACTGAGCTACGGCACCCTTAACCTTATAACCTTCGTATTAAAAACTCTAGAGAGAATCTTAGACTTACATATACGGGAGCTTCTAGATGAGCAATCTCTCTACAGTGCAACATGCGTACTTGAGAGGGACGTCAACAGAAACTGTGCTACATGAGGTGGTACGCACAGTGGAGAAGTCCCTTCTGCATAAAAAATTCACTCTGACGGCGTTTGTTGACGTAGGGGGAGCGTTCAACAACGTCAAAGCAGATGCGATTAGATCTGTCCTTACCAGTGCAGAAATAGCAGAACCACTTAGGAATTGGAACAGTACCAAGTATTTGGGACTGACTATAGACTGCATACTGGATTGGAAAACATGTATCGAGGAGAGAGTACGGAAGGTCTATATCGCTTTCTATGCTTGCAAATCGATGTTTGGTAAGAAGTGGGGTCTAAGGCCAAACATGGTGCTCCGGATGTACGAAGCGGTGGTGAGATTGGTGCTGATCTATCACTCTGTAGTTTGGTGGGAAGCTTTTCGGAAGAACTACAACACCAATAAATTACGGAAAGTTCAGAACACTGCGTGTGTTGGTACCACTAGAGCCTGGCGCACCAACCCCACTACAGCCTTGGATCCTATTTTGAACCTTCTCCCAGCACATACTATGTACTGCATCGCAAACAGCACTCAGGCTCAGGGAATCTGAATGTCGCAAGTGTACTCAACAAGGACACAGTAATATCCTTAGACATGTACCTATAGATATAGTTGGCAACAGGACGGACTTTTGCCATTGCATGTTGGCTTTTGAGAGCGGCATTAAGGCTGTATTTCCGGTAGGTCGGTAGGGATAGACAAATTTTCACTGATGGTTCCAAAATGGACTCTGAAGTTGGAGCAGGAATCTACTCAGAGTCTTTAGAAATATCAACGTCCGTAAAACTCCCATCTTATTGCAGTGTGTCCCACGCGGAAGTATACGCGATTATGCAGAGGAACATTACTGGGAAAGCAACAATACTCTCTGCCAGCCAGATATATATAAAGACGTTAACCGCAAGAATTATTAGCTCAAAGCTGGCCGGGGCATGTAAACAAATAATAACCTCACTAACTGCCAACCTCGAAATATCAGTTATCTGGGTTTCAGGACACAAGGGAATCGCAGGTAACGAAAGTGCTGATGAGCTAGCCCGTAAGGCTCATACGCAGACAATGAACAAACAACCAATGCTAATGTGGGCATTCCCCTAGCCGAAGCCAAGGGATTATTCAAAAATACTACCTAAACAAAGCGCAGCAGAAATGGACAAGCACCACAACCTGCGCAATTTCAAAAGCCACCTGGCCAGACTACAATGAGAAGAGGACAAAGAGCCTTCTTAGTAGATCTAAGGCCGTCATACACAAACTAATAGCAGTATGCACAGGCTATTGGGCCATTGGTACACATGTAGAGAAAATGGGTATTCCGCACAACGACCATCGCAGAAGCTCTAACAATATAGCTGCTAAGGAGACGGTGGAGCATTTCTTGTGTAAATGCCCGGCCTTAACCAAAAACCGATTAAAATCCTTAGGTAGCCCTTTCTTTGATAACCTAAGACAGTTATCTAACATAGAGATCTCCCATATACTACAATTTATAAACAACTCCGGCTGGTTGTAACATAGCCTTTAACACTCAGTAGGTCTTAGCGAGATTTATGGCACAAAACGGCATTTTGTGTGCTACTTGAGAGACCAGGGTCGCGGCCATTCTACCTACCTACCTACCTACCTACCTTTCTGCAACAGCCACACCATCACACACTTTTTTAGTGCTACCACAAAATTTTCATATGCATTATAACGAAAAACTTTTCTTGGAACGCAATAGCAATTTCACCCAATTTTTCAACGAAATCAGAAAATGTATTAAGACTGAACATGTTGTTGTTGTTGAACATTTTCCCCGTCGGGCATTCGTAGATTTAGAAGTTTTTTAAACAATGTCATTTTACGTACGGGACCTTTTGGTCTATGTATTTCCTCCAATATTTTCCAGGCGTCAACAGATTTTTCGCAGATTTTTTATATAGTTTATTTCAGTCTGCTTAACTCTCAAAACAATTGTTGCCATTGTTTTTTTCGTCTTTCACCTGCCACTCAATAAATTTTTCTGCTTCATTTGGCTCTTTCACCTCGCCTGACACTTTCGTTCATAAACCTTGATGTACCAATACACTTTTCATTTGGACGCTCCATGAATCGTAATTCGATTCATCCTGTTTATAAATATTGTACAGAGACAAACCCATTTTAATAAATTACACAATAGTTGCTTTTATTTTTTTGCCACGCTGGGCCCATAACTTATTGTTAATCAAGAACGACAAATGTTGTTTTTTCTTGACAGTTTATTTGCAACCAGCTTTCTACATATGTATGTACAAACGTAAGAAGTATGTTAATAAGCAATACGAATAATAAGGAATAAAAGAGATAGCACAATAAGAACCTTTTGACATATAAAGTAAGTGTTGTAAAGCGTCACATTTTCGAGAGACTAATCTATTGGATACTTTTTAGAGGTAGATTTAAATTATCGTCTCGAGGTACATGTGTTGTTTTGAAAATATTAACCATCCAAACAATTAAAAAGTAAAAAAATTAATTACAAATTTAGACAAACTATATAATACACTATAGGGTTTTGTAACAGGCATTGCGAAATTGTTTAGAGTTGTTGAAAGTTCATAGGGTGTTAAAATTTAACCAATCTCCTTGGTTAAATCAGTATATTGATTTAAAATTCAGTATCGCACCTTAGCTATAAATGAATTTGAGAAAAACCTTTTCAAGTTAATGAATAATGCTGTTTACAGAAAAACACTGGAAAACGCTGAAAAACGAAAGAATGTAAATATTTCATCATCTTGGGGAAAGAGTTCATAAGAAAAAGAAGTCAGAGCGCTAATAGCTAGTCCGAATTAACTTAAGATATCAATTTTTGATGAGAATATGTGTGCTATTCAAATGCGAGTATTGTATAATGAACCGATATGTAGTCATGGAGTGAGATATATGTGTCCACCGTGCGCATGTATCATCAAGTGGGGGAGTGTTCTGCATAAGCATCCGATAGTCGAGTGGAAAATGCAACTGCTATCTCTGGTGATCGCAGCTTACTGACGTCAAGCTTCCGCTATGTGGGACTTCGTTTATTATTTGCGACATATAAGCGTGTACGCACCCTGAATGCAGATAGTCAGATAGTCAGATATAAAAAAAAAATAATAAATATGTGGCACTTAAAGCCCCAAAGGGCTCATTGGCCGAGCTTCTCTTCCATTTCTGTTGTGCGTCTTAAATTTTGGACAATATTAGAAGGGACCTACTTATTTTAGCCGGTTCCGACCGGCAGAACACTTGTGACATCACTTTTTCTGAGCTTTGTCACAGAGTTCTTTAAGAAGCTTTTTCATGGCAAGTTGTTACTGTCGGAAGAATTGCCAATTGCTTGCCGACAGGTGGGTACCGTTCGAAAGAAAAATCTTATCGATATTAAATTTGTTATGCATCAGCCGGGGATTGAACCACGACCTACAGATCAGAAGGTGAACACACTAACCACTGAGCTACGGCACCCATAGTCAGATATAGTCGTTTAAAATAAAATGTATCAAAGAAAATTTATACAGGTATATATCATCATAAATTCATGGTATTGAAAACCGTACCATCGACAAGTACGAAAAGTTGGTTATTGCAACTATGATTTGTCAATATATTTTTGTACCAAACAACAATTTTTATTACATTTGATATATGTGATATATGATATGATATATGGTGGTCTGGTGGTGTTTTCGCAAGGTAACGTGTCTAATTGCCTCAACTGGGTGGGGCTAGCGCAATCCTTGTTGAACTCATCGCAAGTCAACTCACTGGCTGTCATGTAGTTTGATCTGAGCGCTATGTGATGATACCTTTATTTGTTAATGAGGGGTAGTCATATAGATTGCTCTGCTTACTATGTGACGGTGCTACCCCCCCAATGAAAAAAACAAATATGCCTCGGATAAGGACTACCGCTTTTGTTGATGACCCCCGCAAACGAAAAAAGGACAATGATTTACGGATATGCACCTGGAATGTCCGGTCCCTTTATAGGGAGGGTGCCTCTATCCAGCTGGTTGATGTCCTCGAAAAATACAGTGCTGACATCACCGCTCTCCAGGAAATGCGATGGACAGGACAGGGCTGCTCCAAAAGAGCGTCCTGTGACATCTACTACAGTTGCCATGCTGAAAGGCACGAATTAGGATGTGGATTTTTTGTCAGCAAGAGACTACGACATCTTGTCTCACAGTTCACGCCTGTGAACGAACGGCTGGCCACAATCCGCATCAAGGCAAAATTTTTCAACATCAGCCTTATATGTGCCCACGCTCCGACGGATGAGAAGGACAATGTGACCAAGGAGAGCTTCTTTCAGCGCCTCGAAGAAGCTTATGCCCGCTGTCCCCGCCACGATATCAAAATCGTGCTTGGCGACTTTAATGCCAGGGTGGGCAAGGAAGGTACCTTTGGTCCAACTGTCGGAAAATTCAGCCTCCACCAGAACACCTCCAATAACGGAATGAGGTTGATCGACTTCGCCGCAGCACGAAACATGGTAATTAGTGGTACCATATTCCAGCATCTCGACATCCACAAAGCCACATGGCTGTCTCCAGATCATCGTACAAGAAACCAAATTGATCATGTGGTGATTGACGGAAGGCATGCTTCCAGTGTGATGGACGTGAAATCGATCCGTGGTGCCAACATCTACTCGGATCACTACCTTGTTGCAGCTAAAGTGCGCACACGCCTATGTGTCGCAAATAATAAGAGAAGTCCCACACAGAGAAAGCTCGACGTCAGTAAGCTGCGATCACCAGAGACAGCAGATGCATTTTCCACTCGACTAGCGGATCTGCTTATGCAGAACACTCCCCCACTTGATGATACATGCGCACGGTGGACACATATATCCCACTCCATGACTACTGCTGCCGAGGAGGTAATCGGTTACTACCGGCCTCTGAGGAATGAGTGGTATGATCAGGAGTGTCGCGACGCTACCGCAGAGAAAGACGCCGCCTACAGAAGAACCCTGCGTGCAGGCGCAACGCGAGCTGTTAAGGAGCGGTACAGAGTGAAAAGGAGTGCAGAGAGACGTCTTTTCAGGCACAAGAAGAGGGAGTTGGAAAGACGTGAGTGTGAGGAGATAGAGATGTGTACCGACAAGAATGAGACTCGAAAATTCTTCGAAAAGATCAAGCGCCTAAGTGGAGGTTTAAATCCCGGAGCCTCTTCTTGTCGTGATGGAAATGGGAGTCTGGTTACAGATGTGCAGAGTGTACTGAGCCTATGGGGGGAACACTTCTCCACGTGGAGAAGATTGGCCGATAACCCCAATTACAGATGATGGTGTTGATGTTCCACCACCCGACTATGAGGAGGTTGAAACGGCCATTTTAAGGGTGAAGAACAACAAAGCTGCAGGTGCTGATGGCCTGCCTGCCGAGTTGTTTAAGACCGGAGGCGATGAGCTGCTCACCCGCGTGCACCAGCTCATAAGCAGAATATGGTCGGATGAAAGCATGCCTGATGATTGGAGGCTCAGTGTTCTCTGTCCTGTACATAAAAAAGGAGACCCCACAATTTGCGCCAACTACCGTGGAATAAGTCTCCTAAGCATCGCATATAAGGTTCTATCGAGCGTACTGTGTGAAAGGTTGAAGCCTATGCTCAGCAACCTGATTGGACCTTATCAGTGTGGCTTCAGACCTGCTAAATCCACCATCGACCAGATTTTGACACTGCGCCAAATCCTGGAGAAGACCCAAGAAAAACAGATCGACACACACCACCTATTTCTTGATTATAAAGCCACTTTCGACAGTCCGGTAAGGGATTACCTCTACGCAACAATGTCTGAGTTCGGTATTCCTGCAAAGCTCATTCGACTTTGTAGAATGACACTACATAACTCCCGTTGTGCAGTGAAAATTGGGAAGGACCTCTCCGCACCGTTTAATACCGAACGGGGTTTCAGACAAGGTGATTCGTTATCGTGCGACTTCTTCAATCTTATTATGGAGAAAATAATACGAGCTGCTGATCTACGACATAATGGCACTATCTTCAACAAAAGTGTCATGCTGTTAGCGTATGCCGACGATATTGACATAATCGGCCTGAACACGCGAGCAGTCAGTGCAGCATTCTTAGAGTTGGAAAGAGAGTCGCGTCGGATGGGTCTCACGGTGAACGAGGGCAAGACGAAGTATCTAGTGTCAACAAACAAAGAGTCCCGGCGTCTTGGACAGCACGTCACTGTTGACAACTACGCTTTTGAAGTAGTAAGGGACTTTGTCTATCTTGGAACCAGCATTAACAGCAGTAATGACGTCAGCTTGGAGATCATATTCGGAACCCGCTGGAGGACGGCGCAGAAGAGGAAGACCAAACCTCCGGTGGAAAGACCAAGTACTGGAGAACCTGACGGCGCTTGGAATTTCTAACTGACGCCAGCTAGCGAAGAACAGAGATGGCTGGCGAAGCATGTTATTTTCGGCCTAAATCGATATTCGGTTGTTATGGCCACATAAGTAAGTAAGTAAGTATATGTGATATAAGTGATCTATAATTGAAAGAGTCTGGTAATTCCCCTACAAGGATAAGACAGCAGCAGTATGTCGACGTGAATCCAAAATCAACTAACACAGTGAAATTTCGAAAGATGGCATCGCAGCTATGTTCGTAGCAATAACAACAGTAACATCCTTGAGACATCAAAAAACAAATAAACCCAGAGCAAAAAACATAGCAGGTCGAGTACAGCGAGCACCTATAAGACTTACAAACTTACAAAAAAAAATATAATTTAATTTATAATTTATATTTCGCCAGCGCAATGTACATCAACATATACAAATCCAACAAAGCACCAACATCGACTGCATCAATAATATCAGGTGTAGTAAAAAGAAATCCATTATTTTTCCAATAGATGGCTTTACTAATCTGTATGTCGCGTTGTGTAAGTGGGATCGGGTTACGCCAGATGGCGTTAGAAAGATAGGTTTCGTACTAAACAAATTGTTTTGGCTGTTTTGTGATTGTTTGACTGAGTATTGTTTCAGCATGCGTAAAGATGGACACCAGTAAAGAGAAAATACGCCATATTTACAGTTTTTCTTCGATAAAGGCGAAAACGCTGAAAATGTGAATAGTGTTTATGGTCCTGATATTGTAACAGCCAATTACGTGCAATTTTGGTTTCGTTGATTCCGTTCTGGTAATTTTGATGTCAAAGATGCAAGGCCAATAGTCGAAAATATCGATAAAATAATGGAAATCGTCGAGTCTGACCATCACGTAAGCACTGTTTCTATTGATCAAGAGCTAAACATTTGAAAAAAAAATACTTTGAACCACTTGGGTGCCACAAGAGTTAACGCAAAAAAACCTAAAAAAAAAACAATTTCCTTCTGTAATTGCTGCTGAATCGATCCATTTTTGAAGCGGATGGTTACTGGTGATGAAAAGTGGGTCACTTGCGGCAACGTCAAGCGAAAAAGGTCATGGTCGAATCGCGATGCGCCGGCGCAAACGGTGGCCAAGCCAGGATTGATGGTCAGGAAGGTTTTGCTATGTGTTTGGTGGGATTAGCAGGGAATCATCTACTATGACCTGCTCCCCTATGGCCAAACTAATATGACACTAGAGAAGACCTCAAAACAATCATCTTAGAATTTATTCAGCCAAATTTAGTAACAGCAGTTCACTGTACTCCGGAGGACCTCTATGAGTTTAAGGAAACAGTCAGAGGCGTTTTTACAATTAATTCTTATACACTAAAATTTTTGCAATTGACATTACAAAGCAGGATGATCAAGAAGCCATTATTCAACAAACATACACTCGTGCTCATAGAAGCACGAATTAAGAATATACATAAAATTGCAAAAATTTGTAATGAAACTAAATACAATAGACATCCATAAAAGGTTCAAATCGCAGAGGCTCCGATTCTCGAGAAGGAGGGGGAGTGTCTCAACATAGATATTTTTTACATGTATGTATGTATGTATCGACGACTATTCACAATTTCTGTTAACAAAACAAAAGGACATGAAATCGACCTTCACGGGACTTGCTACGCGAGATATAAAGCTATGCCGCAATTAGCTTAAAAAAGCGATAAAAACGAGCAAGGATGCATTATTTTAAAGATCTCCGAGAAAGTGCAGATACCGATCTTTGGGACAGAGCGTACAAAATAGTTATGAATACAGTTAGAGGACCAAAATCACCACAACCGACGGACACAGTGCTAATGGAACGGGTGGTAAATGTATTCTTCCCCCTCTCGAAGAGACTCTGGAATACTACTGTCCACCCGCGGAAATAGGTGACATTCCAGCGGTAACTGCAGAAGAAGTCTTATTTAACTTGATTAAAGTGGGAGATAATAAGGCTCCATGACCAGACGGCGTTTCTAATGTAGCAATGAAGGCAGCTAATAAAGCGGACCCAGTATTTTTTCAAACGATGTTTAACAAATGTCTACGCGATGGTGCTTTTCCTCGTATGTGGAAACGTTAGAGACTCGTCCTTCTAAAACCTGGCAAACAAACAGACCAGCCGTCATCGTAACCGCTTTTGTGTATGCTAGATTCTTTGGGGAAGGTACTGGAGAGGATGATTGTTAATCGTTTGCAGGAGACGTTGGAATGGCAAGATGGATTATCATCCACACAATTTGGTTTCCGTAGAGGGAAGTCTACAATAGATGCGGTGCAAATGGTAATAAATATAGGTCGTGAAGCTACTAGCGGAATAAGGTGGAAGTGTGGCGATAAAAAATAGTGCGCGGTAGTAACACTGAACGTCAAAAACGCCATCGACACAGCAAGGTGGCTTCAGATCATACAGGCACTGGAAAATTTTAGCACACCGAAATACCTAACGCGGATAATCGCCAACTACTTCGACAACAAAATACGGCTATATGATACAGATGTGGGCGTAAAACAGTATAACGTTTCACGTGGCGTTCCACAAGGCTCAGTACTGGGCCCGACATTATGGAACGCTATGTACAATGACTTCCTCAAAATAAGTATTCCAACAGGAACCAAGCTTATTGGCTATGCAGATGATATCGCATTGGTTGTAATAGAGCAGAAAATACATAAAGTGCAGGAACTATGCAATGACGCAATAAATATCATCAGAAGCGGTACTCCTGTGCATACGGATTACCGATAAAGCTGCAAAGGTGAATAATGCTTTGTCGCGCATAATATCAAATATAGGCGGACCCCTTGCTAGTAAACGGAAATTGCTGGCAAAGGTGACAAGCTCCATCATCCTGTATGCAGCTCCAGTTTGATCTGACGCAACATAGAAACTACATACATGGCTGGCATCAGAGCTACGTACTGTTTGAGTGCACTGCGGGTAACTAGCG
Organism: Megamerina dolium; assembly: GCA_963854835.1. Classification (NCBI taxonomy): domain Eukaryota; kingdom Metazoa; phylum Arthropoda; class Insecta; order Diptera; family Megamerinidae; genus Megamerina; species Megamerina dolium. The sequence goes on along the minus strand of OY978525.1, from coordinate 54,021,128 downwards.
CTTTTCGCACCGTGTCGGACGATGCAATCGTGGTCATTGCGTCAATGCTGCCCATTGACATATTGGCACGCGAACTGCAGCGAATTCTCCCATCGGCCAGAAATACATCAAAAGAGGAAGAGAGGCGACGTAGTCTCTTGGAGTGGCAACAGAGGTGGGAAACATCCGTGAAAAGTAGATAGACATACAGGTTGATATCAAACGTAGAAGTTTGGTTTAACAGAAGACATGGTGAAGTGGATTTCTATCTAACCCAATTGATAAGCGGACATGCCCTGAATGTCCTGGTGCGGAACACGTCCTTTTCAGCTGTCCTTGCTTTGGAAATGAGAGACAAGCTATGCAGGAAACATTTGGAGAATTCCCTACAAATAGCAACCTGATATCGCACATGTGCGATTCACTTGAAAAGTGGGTGGTAGTACAATCGGTAGCTGCACGAATGATGACTGAACTCCGACGCATAGAACGCCATTGAGAAATGGAACGCAGAATGAACGCTGCTGCAATGTTGACAGGTACGAACTAATTGACCTACTTAACGAATTACGAGCAAAATCGCTCATGACGGTTTTCCTGACGAAATACTTAGCGGTCGTTCCAGGAGGAACCTTCCGTCCGGACGAGAGGTGGTTTAAGCGGGTTAAAGTTTCGCACTGATATAGGCTTTCGATGATTTCCTCCTTATTAAAAAAAAAAGACCTCTTGTATTGTGTTTGTCCAATTACATACTTCACACAGATAAGATAGAACAGAAGAGCGCCTTAATTGATTTTTCGTGATTTATTACATAAATCATCACGTTATAATAAATAAATCATTGCGGCTTAATTATTTCTTTTTCTTTTCTTTCCTAATTTATTACATAAATTAATTTGTTATCATATGTGAATCATTACGAGAAATTGTGAGTGATTACTTTTAAATACTTAAATAACTTAAATATACTTATATTCGTTTTGCGTTGTGCGGGTTATTATCATTAAACTTTTTTTAATACGCGGGCATCCTGTTAATTTTCTACAGGCTTAGCTTAAATAAATAATATGTCATTAGAAAGAATCGAGCGTCTGATACTTGATCAGTAAGCCGATTCTAATTCGCTTTCACTTATTTTTATTTTTTTTTCCTAGTACTGTAATTATACGAGTTACGTGAAGTTAGCAGTTTTCAACGGTTTGCACGGCCTCTCATGTTATATTGTATATCTCTCAGAGCAATTTTCCGATTGATTCTACATTCTATTTGGAGCTGTAGTTCTACAAATGATTCAAATTCGAATCAAGAAGATGGCGAAGAGAGAGGTCCTGGTCGAGCTTAAGAAGGCGCAGATGTGCAACACCGACACCTTTGAGGAGAAACTGAGCAGGGTATTAGGCAACCAAGCGCAGCGATGACCCATGAACTTTCGGTGGAAATCCCTGACCTGGATGAAACACAACCAAGGAGGATATCGTTGAGGCGATCCGATCACAAGTGAAAGAGCTTAGCGACTTCGACGAAAGGGCGATCAAAACCGTCCTTGGGGCGTATGCAGGAACGCAGACTGCTGTGGTTAGTCTTCCAACATTGGATGCGATGCGGTTGCTGAAAGTTTAGAAGATTAAAATCAGATGGGTAGTTTGCAGAGTACGAGAGAAGTCGAACCTGAGAAAGTGGTACAGGTGCCAGGAATACGTGCACATAGAGAAAGTATGCAAGAGCGCTCAAGACAGAAGTCAGAACTACATCAAATGCGGCGAGAAGGGGCATTTTGCGAAGGCCTGTAACAAAAAACCTTTTTGCGAGGCCTGCAAAAATAGCGGGAAGGAGGAAACAAGTCACCAAATCATCAGCAGGAAGTGTCCCCTATATCAAGTATCCTGCAAAAGAGCTAAATGAGGGTTGTGCAGATCAACCTGAACCACTGCAATGCTGCGCAGGAGTTGCTGATGCAGATGGTTTATAAGTGAAAGATAGACGTGGCGATAATCTGCAAACAGTATAAGAACCTAGTTGCCGGAACATGCATATCCGATCACCTCAACAAACCGGACATATGGGCCTGAGGGTGCAATTCCCATCAAGATAAGCCGTTCCTTGGGAAGTCCTACTACGTACGGGACAAGATTGGTGGGATCCACTTCTGTAGTTGCTATGTTCCACATAGTGTGGCACAAGGCGACTTTGAGAGAGTTTTGAATGAGCTGGTACGAGATGCCCTCTCTACTACGCCAAACGTAATAGCAGGAGATTTCAACGTGAGGGCCGAGGAATGGGACAGTAGCTACACAAACCGACGGGGCAATACTCTGCTCCAGACGTTTTCTCTACTAGATGCGGTGTTGCTCAATACAGGCGGAAGAAATACTTTCGAGAAGAATGTAATAAGAACCCGATTTGGTTAGCGAAGTGTTGCGCTTGCTTTTAATTAAAAGAACTCAATATAGAACGTCAACGAATTAATTACATATTTTTCCAATATTTCTACTACACTCGTATGTTTTTTGGGTTTTCTTGTATTTTCTGACTCTAATTGGAATACAATACGAATTCTGTTTATTTAAACATACACCTTTTATTGCAAATGATTGTGTGAATTATTCAATGCACATTCCATATAAGATGTATTTAAACGCGACGTATTTAAAATCTATACGTACGCAGCACTTGTTAAGCCAAACGAAAAAAAAACATCACTATTGTAAGCTGTTTTCCTTCTATTAAACAATATTGAAACCAACATCTTTATCCAAACGTATTCAACGGCTAACAAAATTTTGATGATTGTAATTGCAAAGCTTTTTCTTTATTAATATAAAACCGAATGCAAAATTATTATTTTCTTATATTTTACTGGTAACATTCACTATTTTTATGCCTTTAGTAATTGCAAAGACTCGATCGTTCAACGGAGTTGAGTATTATGATATAAGAAACAAAATGGCGCCAAACACGGTCGTCTCGCAGCAGTGCCAATTATTTTGTACAAGGTATATAAAAATGTTCATTTCCTTATCTTTCTCCTTCTCATCCACCTTTAAAATCGTCAAAGTCATTATGTCTTTGAATCGATATACAATGTCGTTTGACCAAATGGCAAATGAGGGATAATGGAATAAAGAGATGAGAGGAAGATTGTGGATTGAACGAAGCCGGTCTCATCATTGTACTTGTCATCTACCACATAACGTGCGTGATGTGCCGTACGGCACGACGCTGATGCTGGTATAAACACCTACTTAAATACTATCTTATACCTACTACTATACACTTTTATAGCTACAACATAATTTAGCAATACTTAATAATAATGATTATTATACTTATGTACATCTATCTTAGTTCCTAGTTGGAAAATAAAATTTATAATGGTAAAGTGTTAAATCACTTATTTTGGTTTGAACCCTACGTGGTAGTGTTGGCATGATTTTAAGGCTTTAAAAGAACAACCGACAAAGCCATGGAAGCTGAAAGAATGAATCCACGAAAATGAAGCTACGGGAAAGGCCAGTGAACACTACTAGCTGTCAAGACATTCTGCCACGAATACTATCAGTGGTTGCGGTAGCTCAGTGATTAGTGGGTTGGACTTCTGATCTGTAGGTCGTAGGTTCAATCCTTGGCTGAAGCATAACAAAATTTAATATCGAACAGCCCATTCTTGGAATTTGCTGTCTGTCTGACTTGAAGATTAACTTTTGCTTAGTTAACGTCTTGGAATAGCAGATTTTGGGCTAAATGCTTGAGATGCGTAAACTTGCAGTAAGTTTTGATTAATCTTGCATAACTTCTAGGTAAGGAATTGCTATCCTTAAAGGATAAATGCCAACAGAATTGACAACTAGATTGGAGTGCGACGTAATTATTTATTTTATTTTGTAAATTTTCGCTTTAGTATAACTTACATGGACTTCGCTTGATTTGGCTAAATGCCAAAAACCTTTTTTTTTAATTTTGATTGCTTATAACCTTTTGCTTACTCAAGTATATTTCCTGCTTTATTTTGAAATCTTATTTAAGATCTGATTTATTTAGACAAATGCTTATACATTTTTTTATGCACCAAAACACATACGATTTCTTTTTGTTAACCCCCGGCTTAACCTGTTTCTGCCTTCTGATTTACAATGACATCGCCACCAAGACATGAAAATCTGCCTTGGCTGTGGAAGCCTTTGTCACAAGGGCTTCTTTGAATACGATGAAGTTTTGGGAACTGTGTTTTCACATAGATTTCATCGCCCTCTCCTAATACTTTGGCTCAAAAAGCTTACTACCTTTCCTCAGTGTCAAGCAAATTACAACAAGAAATATTTTCAGAGAAGTATTGATGCAATAACTCGATCACGCTGCATGGAAACGCTTCTAATGCAAATGCAAATTACAGTCAAAATTAAAAGTTTTCTCCATTGAATAATCAAGAAGAGGAGGTTGAACCTGAAGGTACGGGTAGTTTACCAACAGATAAAAATAGCATTATTGAAAATTCAAATTCTAATGAAGAACAACGTATTAAAAGTACTGCTGATTTGACTCAATGATCTTGAAAATCCGAACTAATCAAGTACAAGCGAAGATTGCAAGGAACACTTAATGTCTTAATATCATGATTAGACCTTATTGCAATGCCTCAAGCACAACACGCACCTCCAACAGCAAATGCTAACCCATTGGTTAACACACCACGATCAGATCCACATCATCATAGTACAACACCAGTAGGGCTAAGAGAATTACCTGATACTTCAAATCAGTCTGGCGACAAAAATTTTGCCCATTGAATTAATAAAATTCGATTTAGGGATTGTCTATAACGTTCCTAATAGTGGTAAAGTTGCTCAGTTGACATCCAGCTGAGATATAAAGTTCGATGGAACTAATCATCTCCTGATAGAGAACTTCATATACCGCATAAAGTCTCAAAAGGTAGATACCCTAAATCGAAATTTTAATTTACTTTGCGAACATATCCAAAGCTTGTTTGGGAAAGAAGCCTGGGGTTAGTATTGGCGGTACCGCTGCTTAATAAATTGAATAATTTGGCCTTTTTTATGTCACGCGATTTAGTTAAAATCCTCCAGAGAAAGTTTCGCCCTAGAATTCGTCAACAACTTTTATACGTTCTGGTGAATTCCTTGGCAAAACTGCCCAAATCGCGCTTGTAAGAAGATAGTCTGCAGTTGCAAACAACCCACGATTTTACCTCCACCGTCAAATAAGTAAGGTTGATATTGAATGAGAAGCGTTAGATTTGACCGAGAATAACTTGACAGATAGCGAAGTTGATGAAATTGTAAACACCCACTGAGTGCAAAAGCACCGTGTTTTAACTGTCGTAAGGAGAGTCGTCGATACTTTCATTGTCTCGACGACAGGTTAGTGTTTAGCTATGGTTGTGGCTCGCCAGGGGTTTACAAGCCTAAATGCTCAAATCGCAATCTGGAAAACGCGAAGACGAGCGAGGTTTTGAAACAGAAATCTCGCACCGACCTAATTATTTTAAAGAAAGAAAGAATAGCTGGAACTTCTAGATAGCGATGGACAAACTCGTGCTTATGTAGTTCACTCGCAGAACAAGTATGTAAAAATGAAAACCCACGCCACCATTAAACAACAGTATGCACTGCTGATGATAGAAAGCAAATGGTGTTTGGCATTATAATTTTTACTTACAGATTAAGTTAAAGAACGAGGAAGTTAAAAAAAAAATTATTTATTTGTTACCAGTATTATCAAAATAACGATGTTATTTTGTAAAAATTATGTAAAATGTGCGTTTTACATGAATTCATATCATTCCCAATAGAAATCAACTTTGTCATTGTGATTTTATTCATTTCCCGTCATTTGTTAAAAAAAAAAGAGCGAATTCAGTATGAGTTGTCACTTTTCAGCTTTGTTTGTTTCGATAGTGAGTAAGAGTTGCTTGTTTATTGACTGTTTTTTTTTTTTTTTTTCAATTTATCAACAGAAATTCGTGATAGTCACCAATAAGAGTGGACGTGTTTTGCATCTTTCCTTTGATATAGTCGAAAAAGTGATTGATTTCGGTTTATAAAATTAAATATATTGCGAAAAGACGCCAAATATACTCAAGCAGTTATTTCTGTGGTTTTTTATCGCTTATACAAATAAGCAAAAAGAACAATAAAATCAAAGAAAAAAAATAATAATAATATCGTTTGCAAACATTTTGTTTGTAATATGAGTGTTCAGCGCTCTCCTCTCCGGCAACGGCAATCGCCTGTTAATGTGTGTGTAAACAATAATTTGCAATCACCCGCGTAAACCCACCCGATAAGTGCATTATCAAAAAAATCAGATGATACACACTGCACAAGTGAAAGTAACAGTGCAAATCTTTTGCCTGCACATATTCCTCACTCTAACACTACATCAAAATTTGCAACAACAATAAATACATACAAAAAAAATAATTTGTTCTCTCGTGATATACTATCTCCCTCTATACCGTGGAGTGTACAATGCGCTTCTCCTGCTGTAACACCAACAGCTACAACATCAAAGCAAACAAATATCGGCATTTCTACTGAAGTGCATGACCCAGTAGTTAAAGCAACTAGTGCGATGACTAATAAAGAACCAGTTGCTGTTCAAACTGGAATTGATCGCTACATTACTGTAGTAAAGCGAAAAAGAATTCCACAAAATTCAAAACAAATGAATTCAACAAAAATTCAAAAGCAGAACACTGCCCCTATTAGTTCGGAAAATAGATACGCTCTGCTTTCAGGTGATGAAAGTGACGAAAATATTATCTCCAAGAAAAATTTCAAACCCCCACCCATTTTCTTAAGAGAACGCAACTCAGATAAGTTGATTTTTAGAATTACAAGTCCTTTAGGACCAAAGAATTTCCACGTTCTTCCTATTCGCAAAGGCCAAATTGAGGAAACGAAAGTGCAAATCTACAGCGAAACTCATTATCGCAAAGTAATTGCGGAATTTGATGCTGTAAAAAAGAATTACTACACATATCAGCTATGGGTGCCGTAGCTCAGTGGTTAGTGTGTTCGCCTTCTGATCTGTAGGTCGTGGTTCAATACCCGGCTGATGCATAACAAATTTAATATCGAAAAGATTTTTCTTTCGAACGGTACCCACCTGTCGGCAAGCAATTGGCAATTCTTCCGACAGTAACAACTTGCCATGAAAAAGCTTCTAAAAAGAATTCTGCTCAGAAAAAGTGATGTCACAAGTGTTCTGCCGTTCGGAACCGGCTAAAATAAGTAGGTCCATTCTAATACAGTCTAAAATTTAAGACGCACAACAATAATGGAAGAGAAGCTCGGCCAAAGAGCCCTTTGGGGCTTTAAGTGCCACATATCAGCTAAAAAGTAGTAAGGGCTTAATCGTTGTACTCAAAGGCGTCGAACCCAACGTTGATATTAACGAAATCAAACTTGCCCAAAAGGAAGAAGGGTTTCAAGCCAAAACAGTATTCAACATTCTCAACAAGAGCAATATACCTCAACCGTTATATCGTATTGAGCTTCAGCCTGAAACAAAACCCCTAAAAAATGTGAAGTACACCCCATATATAAAATTCGATATTTATTGCATCGCAAAATCACAATCGAAGAACCCCATAAGAGAACTGGACCTCCTCAGTGCAGTAACTGCCAAGAATATGGACATACTAAGACATATTATACCCTGCCAGCTGTTTGTGTGATTTGTGGAGATCTCCATAAATCATACATATGCCCAAAATCTAAAGGCGATGCTAGCATGAAAAAATGCAGCAATTGTGGAGGTAATCACACCGCAAATTATAGAGGTTGCCCAGTATATACAACACTAAAGCTAAATTTCTCCGCTAGCAATCAACCTCTAAAACCAGTTGAGCAAACTCAGATAGCCAACTCAAGTAAGTGTTGCATCAAGTGATGCAACACAATTCTTCTCTGCAATCCCAAACAAGAATTAAACCAATTCAACCGCTAGCGTGTTAAAACAAAACCCACACCAACAAAGCAATGTAAATAATGAGCAGAAACACTCACTTCCCAACCAACAGCCAAGTACCCTGGAACATTTGCTTTAAGCATTAATTCAGAATATGAACCAATTCATGAACTCAATGCAAACAATGATGCAAGAAATGATGAAAAATCAGTCGATGTTACTCCAAACATTGCTATCCAGACCATGAGTTGTCTCAAGATGTGCCACTGGAACGCCAACGGCTTAAGCCAGCACCGTTTGGAGCTAATTCAATTCCTTGAATCCAGCCAGATCGACATAATGATGATATCTGAGACCCATTTCACTGACAAAAATTGCTACCAAAAACCATATTACAAACTGTACACCACAAATCATCCGCATGGTAAGGCACGCGGAGGAACTGCCATATTGATAAAAAGCAGAATAAAACTACTTGCAAGCAACATCTATATGTCTGGAAGAATACATCTCTAAGCTAGTAATATCTGCGATATACTGTCCCCCAAGATACAGTATTACCGAACAGCAATATAGAGAATTTTTCTCAACTCTTGGTAGCAAATTCTTGGTTGCTGGCGATTTCAACACCAAACACACTCTCTGGGGCTCCCGCTTAATAACTCCAAAAGGCAGAAGACTATGTTCAATCATCACTAACCACGGCTACGATGTTATTTCAAATGGTCAACCGACATATTGCCCGACGGACAAGAGGAAGATACCCGATATTGGCTTTGGAGTCGCTAAAGGTTTGCAGATGGAAAATATCTCCAAAGAGTGTAATTATGATCTATCATCTGACCACTCACCCACGGTAATATCTATAAAATCACCAAGCCCCCAAGGCAATTGCGTTAGAAAGAAAATAGACTGGTTGATTCAAGAAATATATAAATTCCCATTTTCTTCTAAGTACTGTATTAAGAAATGGACACGATGTAAACTCAGCACTCGAAAAATTCAACCAGTTGTTCTCATTAGCTCTCAGCTCAGCCACCTGCACAAGGGTATGCAAGCAATCAAACTATAGCCCATACACACCAGCCGACATTGAATTGCTAGTAAGACAGAAAAGAAGACTCCGAAGGCAATGGCAACAATTCAGCTCACCGAATCTGAAAACACAGCTACAGCACTGCACTCGAAAGTTAAAGCAAGTCTTAAAAAATAAAAACAACAAAGAGTTAGAAGAGCACATAGCGAAATTAACACCTAGTGAAGCGTCAGACTACTCTTTGTGGAAATCAGCAAAAAACTCAAATGGGCCAATCCGTTTCAGTGACGGTAATTGGGCTAGAAGCAACTGTGAGAAGGGTTTGGCTTTTGCAGACCACCTAAAAAGTGTGTTTACACCCAATCCACCCTCTTCAAAGTCCTCAGTACCAAACTTATCTTCCCAACCTTGCTCAATAACGCTCAAAATTAAAAAAAAGGACATATTCAAAGCAATTTATAAAGATTTAAACCCAAAAAAATCACCTGGTCCAGATAAAATTACCGGTAAAATGATAAAAGAGCTACCTCCGGCTTCAGTAATTCATCTCATGCACATTTTCAATGCTATCCTTCGTATTAAACACTATCCCAAATGCTGGAAAACTTCAAAAATTATTATGATAGCAAAACCAGGAAAAGACCCTACCAAAGTTGCATCGTACAGACTTATCAGCCTCCTGCCTCTATTCTCTAAAGTATTCGAAAAGCTACTTGTCATGAATATAACTCCATTTATTAATTTCAACCAACTGATTCCCCAACATCAGTTTGGATTTAGAAAACAGCACGGCACAATAGAACAAGTCCACCGTATTGTAACTTTGATAAGGAACACTTTTGAAGAAAAAAAGTATTGCTCAGCTGTCTTTCTTGATATCACTCAAGCTTTCGATAAAGTATGGCATGATGGCCTTATTTACAAACTCAAACTATTACTGCCTTCAAATGTCTCCTAATTGCTTAGTAGCTACCTCACGAAAAGACAATTTCTCGTACATCACAAGGATTACACAACAAATCCATTGGCTATTCACGCTGGCGTTCCTCAAGGAAGCGTTTTGGGCCCCTTACTGTATCTCTTATACACTTCAGATATGCCCAACAATAACTATACATTCATATCGACCTTTGCTGATGATACGGCAATATTGTGCTCTCGCTATAACCCCATAGAAGCTACTAAACTCCTGCAGACTCATGTCGATTCTCTCGAAATCTTGCTAGCAAAATGGCGTATAAAAGTCAATGAATCAAAGAGCGTACATGTAACCTTCACGCTAAGGCTAGATACATGTCCCCCACTTAAAATTAATGGCCAATCAGTTCCACAATGTTCCTCAACAAAGTACTTGGGTATTCACCTCGACAGAAGGCTGACCTGGACAAATCACATGGAGGCAAAGAAAACTCAGATCAAGCTTAAAATTAATCAGTTATGGTGGCTGTTACACAAAATATCAAAGTTGAATCTCGAATACAAAGTGCTATTTATAAAGCAATCCTGAAGCCAATCTGGAATTGTGGTATTTAGTTTTGCGGCTCCACATTTCCCTCAAATATCGAAAAATTGCAGCGAATACAACCCAAGTGTCTGCGAATTATTGTAAACGCGCCTAGGTATATGAGGAACGTTAACATCCATTAGTGATAAGGTTAAAAACATTTAAATTTTTGGAAAGACCAAAACTTCCTATATTTACCCAAATCACCTTTAATCCTTCATCAATCTACCTCAAAATAGTACGCGCACTTAACAATTGATCGAAAAAACAAGAAAGTGCAGTTGCAAGGTGCATAGCAGCGACAGTAAGGGGAAAGCGGTCAAATAATGTACTTACGCACTTCATTATCAATTTAGCGAAGTTCCCAACCATTTGTGTGTAATACTTCCGTTATTCAATAGTAAAACAAATTAAGCACAGATGCCGCTACACGCGGAAGCGTTGTTCTCAAGCGACGTCGAATGTCAGTCCCATCACTTGAGATCGCTAGCGGTAGGCCAATCACTTACCCTAGTGTATTCACCGATTAACGTAACCTTCACAAGGAAAAGCCTCGGATACGGACATAAACCTATGATGATGACATTTGGCCCACGCACCCGGACAAGAATAGCTCAATGGAATGTAAGTACTCTCAGGGATGCCTCCAGACAGGAGCAACTCGAAGTGCAGATGACAGCATACAACATCAACGTGCTAGGTATAAGTGAGATGAGGTGGAATGGCAGCGGCGAATGTACAACAACGCATGGCAGTATTGTACTGTACAGTGGGAAGGAAGTCAGAGGTGAGAGTGTAGTTGGCATAATTATATTCAAGGAGATGCGCAATACCTTGCGTTCTTGGAAACCAATCTCCGACCGCATAATCCTGGCCCGATTCCACAGTTACGTTCATCGACACGTTACCATCGTACAGTGTTATGCTCCAACGGAGGACGTGGATTGCATGATAAAAGACGACTTCTATGCTCAACTAACGTCAACGCTCAGCTCCATCAACAGAGGGGATATAATCTTCCTCATGGGCGACTTCAACGCGAAAATCGGAAGTAATAACTCCGGTATAGAGTTGACAATGGGAGTCCATGGCTGTGGAACACGTAACAACAACGGCGAGAGGCTAATAGAAGTGTGTCAAACCTTCCAACTGGTTATTGGCGATTCCATATTTCCTCACAAGGAAATTCATAAATACACATGGACCTCGCCGAATGGTAAAACTCGAAACCAGATAAACCACATCTGTGTCAGTCGGAAGTGGTGAGGTTCGCTACGTGATGTCAGAAATAGAAGGGGAGCCGATATTGATAGTGATCACGAGCTCATCACTGGTGACATAAAGATCAAGCTGAAATTCAGAAAGAAATTTGACGTACAATGCAGACATAAGCGCTATAACGTTCAATATCTGCGGAATATCGACACCAGAAACGAAATAGTCAGCAAACTACGTGAAAAGCTAATCAACAACAACGAAGGCACCAGCTGGGAAACTACTAGCACCACAATCAGGCACGTAGCAGATGAACAACTTGGCACAGTGAAACCCGCCCACCGTAAGCCATGGATCTCTGACCTCACTTGGGGCATCATACAGCGCAGAAACGAACTAAAAAGGCAGCTTAACAACGACAACTCATTACGGCCATCCTACAGAGAAACATATAAGATGGTCAAGAAAGCGGCCAGAAGGGATAAGAGACGTTTCATGGAGAATATCGCTAGTGATGCCGATGCCGCAGCATGAGCAAATAATATGCGACAGCTGTTTCGCCTGATTGGCAGCCTAAATAACCGGCAAACCAACAGAAATCAGCCAATAAGAGATGAAAGTGGCACCTTACTAACGAGTAGCGATGAACAAATGCAGAGATGGAAAGATCACTTTGAAGCAATCAGCAACACCACTCTCACTGAGGATAGTAATAGCTGTCAACTCGACAACACCAGAGTCAACAGCAGAATAGCAACTTCATGCCCAAGCATAGCGGAAATAAGGGACATAATTAAGAAGCTTAAGCTTAACAAAACAGCGGGCATCGACGGCATTCAGCCCGAATTGCTGACAGCCGACCCACAAACATCAGCTGAAATTCTGCATCCTCATATAACTGCTGTTTGGGACAGCGAAAAGCTACCTCCCTCTTGGACGAAGGGCATCATCGTTAAACTTCAGAAAAAGGGTGATCTGCGCGACTGTGGCAACTGGAGAGGAATAACCTTGCTCAATTCCATCTACAAAATTCTGGCATCACTTATACAGAATAGACTCCAGTGCGTTGAGAATGCTTTAAGGGACGAACAGGCTGGATTTCGCCCGAAACGTAGCTGCGTTGACCAGGCTAACACACTTCGTATCTTCGTCGAGCAATCGATTGAATGGCGCTCCCCACTATACATGCTGTTCGTCGACTTCAAGAAGGCATTCGACACACTTAAGCGTAATTCCATCTGGATGGCTTTGAGTAGAAAAGGTGTCCCCCTGAAGCTGATTCGCCACATAATGGCGCTTTACGAGAGCTCTGAGTTGGCGGTTCTACACAATGGTAACATCAGTGATTCATTTACGACCAACGCTGGAGTGCGGCAGAGCTGCCCTCTCTCCCCGCTTCTCTTCGCCATTGTGCTGGATGACGTCATGAGCAGCCTCACTCAGCACAAGAGAACTGGCATTGTGTGGAATCTCGCGCGGCAGCTTGAGGACTTGGACTTTGCCGATGACATTTGTCTCCTCTAGCAAAAATTCTCCGATATGCAAGCGAAGGCGAACAGTTTAGTCGCGCTGGCACGCACCGTCGGATTAGAGATAAATATTGCGAAGACCAAAGCTATGAGAATCAATCATTCCAATAGAAGCCATATAATGATTGACGGTTGAGTTCGTCGAAAGTTTCTGCTACCTCGGTTGCACGATAGTAACAGACGGGGGAGCTGAGGAGGATGCTAGCTGCAGGCTAAGCAAAGCAAAGACAGCATATGGCCGGCTAAAATCAGTATGGGCAAATTCCCAAATATCCAGACGCACGAAATTACGAATATTCTGCGCATGTGTGAAATCGACACTACTGTACGGAAGTGAAACATGGCTGATCTCGAACTCCATCACGCAGAGACTGCAAGCTTTCGTCAACAAGTGTTTGAGGATCATTTGTAGAATTTTCTGGCCTAACACTATTTCAAACGAGGCACTATGGCGTCTGACGAGCGAAGAGCCCATACTGATCCAGATTAAGCGTAGAAAGTGGCGTTGGATTGGCCACACGCTAAGAAAGCAGCCAGATAGCATCACGCGAATGTCGCTTGAGTGCAACCCGCAGGGGAGCAGAGGCCGCGGACGACCAAGGAACACCTGGAGACGATCAATACTGGGTGAGCTAGCTGCTGCCGGCATGACATGGGAAGGCGCTAGATCAACTGCCCAAAACCGTGTGCGATGGCGAAGCCTTGTGGAGGCCCTATGCTCCAATTAGGAGTTTAAAGGAGAAAAAAAAAATTTATTTATTATGCCCTTGGAAGTTTATGGTTCATTTTCGTGAGCGATCAGGTAACAGTGGATTATATTTTAAGAAGAAATGGTTTTTTCTGTAGGCAATAAGATCTTGACTTCGGAAAAGACACGGCTACAAATAAAAACTTTGAAAACGATGCTTTTCGTGAAATACTACTTGCATTTTGACTGCATTAAATTTTTTAACTCTATTAAATCAAAGCCAGAAATATTGCGAAAAATTTCGGGGCAGTACAAATATTTGAAGGACATTTCTAGTAGGAGTGAAGAAAATGCTATTCCGAGTACGAGTGAAAAGATTTGTGTTGGAAAGAATTTTTAAATAAGTAAACAAGTTGTGGTTTTTATCATCGTCAATTTTGAGTGTTGTTTCCATTGTCAATTCAAACATATAGCATATACACCACATACTTCATCTGTGTCCTCTTTCTTATTCATTGCCTTATCTCTCTTTCGCTGAATTCGTAGGCTCTCTAAGGTGGATCTCGTGTTGCGAGCCAAAATAATAACATATGCATACATATTTTGTCTCCCGAAATATTTCTCACAGATGTGAAATACTTATGGACATGATTTATCGTCCATGAAGCATTAGCAGAAAAATTAAAATTGCAATAACCGAGTCTATCGCCTTCGTGTGGGTCTTAATTAAACGATACAGCACATTTAAATCATTCCAGGTCATGAAATCAAAGGTACAAGACGGTAAGGTTCCAAACATGGTCAAGGAACTCGACATCACATTATCCGAGCTAGACGACCGTCTGAAAACCCAGACCGAAGATGCTCTGAAACAAAAGAACGATATTGAAGCTACAGAGACACAAATTAAGGCACTGCGAACACAAATAAAAAACAGAAGTAAAGATTACTGATACCCTCAACAGAAATAAGAAATTGGAAGACTCGCTAAAGCAAAAACGTATTTCTGAGGAATTTATAGAAAAAAGACTCAGAGCATCGTTTGACCCTGAGCTGCAAAGTGCACTCCAAACCACAGTGAGGAATCTCGAGAGCGAACGTAGCATAGTGCAAGGGACATATCTTCGTCGTCGTACACCTGTAAGAAGAATACAAACAGAATCGCAAACAAAAAAACAATCAGAAATACAATTACCCGAGTAGGATATATGTGTCTTTGCAAGAAGGTTAGGTGATTTAAATTGTATTAACAGTGCATATGGAGGGACAAAAGACCAAGCGTTGCTAAAGCAACTCGAGGGCTACGCGAGGACTTCCTTCATATCTGGTCTTCGAGACTCTTTGCTTAAAACTCACATGGTAGGTAAGAAAGGCACACTAGATATCCACCAGCCTGAGGCCAGTAATGTAATTGCATTCCACCACATCAGAAATAATATTATGCCACTCAATACAGACAAGTACCAAAATAGTAACGTAACTCCCCAAAATAACCAAAGGAATGTTCCTACCTGTTCCTTATGCGAGAAAATTGGCACACCAGAGACGAATGCTTGAAAAGGAAAAATACGTCTTTCTGTATTAAAGATATACAATGTGGACATGAGTTCAATATGTCATGCACATTGTTAAGCAACAACAAGTCACAAGGAAAAGAGGTAAACAAACACCTGCACCTAGTAAGGGAGGCCAAATGAGCAAGGGGCCTGATTGCTGTAGTTCTGAGAACAATGTTTCTTTTGCAAGAAGCCCGGACATTGGATTGCTGACTGTTAACACGGCAGAGTTGGAAAAAACTCAGATGCCGTCAATAAACTGGGATCCCGAAAATATTCCTAAAAGTAGGCCAGCTGAGATGGAAGCTATCAGTTATGAGTCCTCAGAGATTCTTGTCCATCCTCCACGTCAGATAGTAAGATGGTGGAACATGGTTGTCAGGCAAATGTAAACAAATTGCATTTTTAATAGCAACCAAGTAAATAACGAAGACATTTTTTCACTGGGAAAAATAGTATTAAGTCTCAATTTATGTGACGACATTCGTAATCACAACTTTCAATTAGTAGATTCAAAACCCAATTAATTGTTTCAAAAACCAAATTTTTATCGCACACGCCGCCGAATCGAGTATCGAAACAAAAATCCTTTTCAGAGACCGTATCCGACACACAATAGTTTATAAAGAAATTGACGACCTTTTGCAGAAATTGAAGGATGCAATCAATCCTCAAATATTTATCGCAATTTACTGCGATTTGCATACATTGGCACAAATACAGCATATTCTTGTTACGGATTACCCTTCAGTCAAGTTTCGTTATACAAACAAATTTGTAACGGACGTCTTCGATCAAGACGACCAGATGGAAATTCTTTCTAGTTAATGAGCATAACAGAGCACACCGGTCAACGTCAGAAAACGTGAAACAGGTTCTTGATGACTATTTTTTTCCGGACATTCATAAGAGACTAAAGGCAATATCTTCACAATGTAAAATATGCCGAGAAGGGAAATACGAAAAACACCCAAAAAAGCAGCAAATTGGAGAGACTCCAATACCCTCTTTTCCAGGTGAAATTCTTCACGTGGACATTTATTTTACTGATAAAAAATTCTTTCTGACACGCCTGGACAAATTTTCTAAGTTTGCGGTTGTAAAACCAATAGCTTCGAGAGCCATTATTGACATTAAACCGGACCTTGCACAAGTTTTGAATTTTTTTAAAGACACTAAAATAATAATATGCGACAATGAAAAATCATTGACCTCGCAAACTGTCCTTTGTAAAAAATATTTTTGGATCTGACATGCACATAACCCCACCGATGCATAGTACCACCAATGGGCAAGTGGAACGTTTCCATAATACCCTCACAGAAATTGCCAGATGCCTTAGATTAGAAAACCTAACGGATGATTCCACAGACTTGATCCTTATGGCAACTGCAAAGTATAATAGGTCCATCCATTCAACAATAAGGGCTAGGCCAATCGATATCATACAATCAACGCCAGAGAATTTTAGAAAGGAAATCAGGAACAAAATCACTGCGAAACAAAAGACCGACCTAGCTTATAACAATAAAAAATCAACCATTAAGACATACATCTGGGGAGAAAGTTAACATTAAAGTTAACAAACGTTTGGGAAACAAATTCAGTAAAATTTATGTCGATAAAATTATACAGCAGGATCTGGGGTCCACTGTAAAAATTGACAATAAAATAGTACACAAAGATAATATTCGTTTCCTCTTTACAGAGTCCTGTCATTCCTAACCATTTTACCCGCTAACCATGCCGCCGTTCTGGATTACACTTCTTCCTTTTATATTCCGGTATCGGACGGAAATGTGGCAATCTTTGACGATTACGGAACTTTAGCACATATTTCAAACCTAACAGATTACGTGAGAATTGTCGAAGAAACCAATAAATTGACCAATTTTTTTCCTCAATCACATATGAAGAAATTATTGGAAGCAGATCTGGACCAAATATCGAAAAAAATTGACTCACTGCGCTTGCACCATAGACATGCTCGCAGTATCAACTTTCTTGGCACTGCTCTTAAATACGTAGCCGGCACTCCCGACTACGACGACTTCGCAGAAGTACACGGAAAATAAGACGAATTAGTTACAGCAAATAACAGACAAATAATTATAAATACGGAACTACAATCTCAGATTAACAATCTGACTAGGGCTCTTAACACATTATTAAATAATACAAAGACAACAGACATAGATTATTGACACCTGTACGACCTACTCAGCGGTAGGAATTGGGCTATAATACGAGAGCTAGACAACATAGCTTTGTCTATTACTTTGGGAAAGCTACAAATGATCAATTCCGTCTTGTTAGACAATTCGGAAATCGATTTTATTTTAAAATCTAAAATGAATTTTAGTATAAGTGCAAATGAAATAATTATCAATTCCAAACTTAAGATCTTACAGAGTGAAGACATACTTACTTTTTTGATTAAGTTTCCTAGAATTAAGCAATTTTATGAAAAAAAATTAATATATCCGGTGGTTCACCGCAATGCAATTTTATTATATGAAACTAATGATGTCGCAAAAAGCGACAATAAATACTTTATGCTTAATAATTGTAAAAGGAAGTCCACAATTGCATTTTGCCAGTACAGATAACTTTTGCCTCAGCAGCATACTTAACAACTACACCGCTGATTGCAAGACAACTTCTGCAATCTTCGTGTCCCCTGTTTCGGTCATAGATGACGGCATTGTCATCGTCAATGACCAGCCTTCTAAAATTTTTTACGACAATGAAACAAAATCTCTTCAGAAAGGCACCTTTTTAATCACATTCAAAAACACACTAATTGTAAACTCTACGAAATTTATGAATTCTAGAAGAACTGCTTTCAGAAGTCCTGAGACCCCCATAGCCCACTCCGTAAATTTCACGGACCACGTTTCTCTTTTGTCATTGCCATATCTAAACGAATTAAATATTAAAAATGTAGACCGCATCTCTCACTTGCACTCTAAAGTTAAGTGGACCCTATACACCTCTACATCTCTTGCGTTCCTAATTCTGATAACGGTCGCAATATACCTTTTTGGTAAAAGGCGACGTGTAGTAGAGATTAAAAATGTTCTTCGCAATTTAGATCAGACGAGGACGTCTTAATCTTAAAAGGGGGAGTAGTTAAGGCACGTTGCCTTTAACGTGAATATTTCCTATTCTACATTTTGCGATACCTAAAACTTCAGCCGAAACTTAATTCCCTTTTTCCTTTATCTTTAAATTTTCGAGTCT
This sequence comes from Megamerina dolium, assembly GCA_963854835.1. NCBI lineage: Eukaryota > Metazoa > Arthropoda > Insecta > Diptera > Megamerinidae > Megamerina > Megamerina dolium. The sequence goes on along the minus strand of OY978525.1, from coordinate 54,002,446 downwards.
CTTAGTTGCATCCCACGCGCGCTTCTGCTTTTGTTAATATTAAATGCATTGTTTTTGTATTTGGCTTAGCGCAAGTGCATTTGAACGCAAATATGCCATGCGCGACCCACTTCTAACTATTTTGCTGAATCGACGTCTGGCCGATATTTTCAATTCTCGAGCAGTGAACAGCGATGTTGGCTTCACTTCCAAAAATATAAAATAATTATGTTAGTTAGTCTAAAATTGGATTCAAGCCTGCATGGCAGGTTCGAGGTACGCGAGTTAAGTAATAAAGTTAAGTTATAATACTTGTAGAGAAGGGTTAAGTAAAACCAAGTCTGTTTAAAAGGAATTAATTTTATTTAAATAAAGGACGAATTATTTTCAAAAGATAAAAACAATATCTTATATATATATATATATATATATATATATATATATATATATATATATATATATATATATATATATATATATATATATATATATATATATATATATATATATATATATATAT